>OMLC01011145.1:7934-26167 GCA_900302585.1 Regalecus glesne | reverse complement strand
ATAATAATAATAATAATAATAATAATAATAATAATAATAATAATAATAATAATTCCCTTATCAGTCCCGCAAGGGGAAATTTGGATTTCTCTGCATTTTTGACCCAACCTATTGTATAGGATCAGTGAGCTGCCAACATATGGCGCTCAGGGAGCAGTTAGGGGTTAAGTGTCTTGCTCAAGGACACCTCGATAAGCTATAGGCAGGACCGGGAATCGAACCTGCAACCTTCTGATTGCCAGGCGACTGCTCTACCCACTGAGCTATGGCGTCCCTATATGATTTAATTTTTTTTCTCTGAAATTGAACATTTATGTGTAATAGTGGTAGTGGGTGCTGTAGCTGCCCATTGCTACTATACAATAAAATGGGTTAAATTGCAGAGAAATCCAAATTCCCCCCTCCGGCACTGAAAAGGGAATCCATTTTATTTCACTTTTATGTTATATAAATTAGAATGGAAACATGACATTTGTTTTGAAGTTTTTTCCCCGATGCCGATGATGGACATCAGCAACTGCTTAAAAACAGGAACCAGAGGGATAGCTGCTTTTAAATCAACAAACCTCACTCATTTGGTACTTACTTAAACTGGGTCCAAACACATTTGTTGAGCTTGAATGTTTAATATCCCAACTCTTAACAACACAAACACTGCTTAATATAAACAGGCTATGTCTGTTTTCCCTCATTATACATCCTATTAAACTCTAGGCTAATCCAATCAAACATATCTCTTGTAGGACTTCTATAGAAATATAGTTTAATCTTATCTCATCATCATTTGCAAATCAGGAAAAAAACTACTTGTGCCTTGTGCTATATCTCAGTGATAGGAAGAGATGAAACTTTATTGTGCTATGATTAGATCAGCAGTTGATGGATTGGTCTAAATGCGACTTCTCCACCACAACATGAGACAAAAATAGCTAGGCCATTAATAGAGGCGTGCCTCTGTAATAGGAGAGCTCAGTACAGGCATTTGTAATTTTGTTTTCTTACTGTTTTCTTTCTCTCCAGCACACAACTGGCTGGGTCTTCAGCCAATCATGATGGGAAAACTAATCAAAACAGATGGCAGTCATACTGGTGTACAAGCCTCCTCTTGCATAATGGAGTGTTGAAACCAACTGGTGTGATTGGGAGATGGCCACGAGGCAGAAATCTACCAGAGCTGTTCTCTATGAGACCTATGGATGTTGCCTCAAAGTAAAGACTACCATCAGAGGGTTGACCAAAGACAAAATAAGGCCATAAGGATTAGAGGGACACCCAATTGAGTTTAATATGAAAAAGAGAACATGAACTCCGTTGTATTCAGGATTTCATTGGCGACAGGCATGGGTGCAAATCCATGAATACCGAGATGGCATCCAGTGCTTTACTCTGCCCCCCTCCATAAAGTTATTCATGTGTCGGGAAAGGCATTTGATGTAAAATTTTACCAAATCAGTTTGCGGATTGACAAGACCATACCGGATCAGTCAAGGCTCAGGTTAACAATGGCCACCATTGGTGCTGTACCCTAACAGGGTATCAATAGAGACTATAAAATCCACTGTTGTGACCCCTGAAAAACAGAGAACAAGGCAAAAGGGAAGATTGGGGGCTAAAGTAGCAAGCTTTTTCCAGGGACACATTCAGTATCTTTGCTCAGTTCTCATTTAAACTAGCACCAGCACAGCTTAAGGAGATTTCAATTATTATTTTTTCGAAAAAAAAACTGTCTTTCCCTGCTATATGTAGATCTAAATAAGTGTACTCTCCTTGAAAAAAAAACACGAAATAATAGGTCTGTTTACATTATTGGGCCTCTGCCAAAGCTGAACTGCGGTGAGCTATAATTGCATGCCTGGGAGCAGAATAAAGGAGAAACAGACCACATTTTCCCGATTAAGACAAAAAAACAAAACATGAGCTTAAAAACACTACCGTGGAAATTTTTAGCATACACAAATTTCCAAAAGCCACAAAAAACAATGTCTCTACAGAAACCACAGTGGATTGTGATATACTATATTCCTAATAGAAATGAATCTAGGCAGTGTAGTATCAGACTACAGCAAGTGATTTATCTGGTTGTTTACAACCTGCTCTGCTGTTGATACTCTATTGAGCACATACTAAAACCTAAGGCAAGATGCCTTAAAGTAACTCAGCAAAAGTATTAGCAATAACAATTCATGGGTTTGCTGAAATTTAATTCAATTTCCAAAAGTCAAGTTCCCCTACTGTACTGTCATTCACAAAAACAAAATAACAGCCTTTTCTTGAGTAGGCTAACTGTGAACACTGTTTTCAATAACAGAATTCCTTGAACTCAGAAAAGACAGGAGGGATCTTGTGCGACTCTTGGGTGGACACAGAACTACGCCTTCCCCTGGTCCAGCATGGCCCTTTCGTACAATGGGCAGGGCTGTCCAATGCCATGTGAAAGCACTGAGTAAGCATTCTGGCTACCCCTGCCCAGTATTTACCCAGCTCCCACCCAGTCACTCACGTAGGAGATGGGGGGAGGGAGGTTATGCAACAAATCATTTCCCTTAGCATTCCCTTCCCCTGGAAAGAGACCCTCGACTGCACTTAAAACAAAACCCTCATTTTAGGGTAGCAGGGAGGAAATAGGTGTGTGCAATCTGATGGTGACTTCTCACCTCCTTACTTTGGATCGGCTTTCGATTTCAAAACTGCAAACTAAACTGTAGAAGAAATGCATCGATTTGCAGAGAGCCACCAAACCAATTCGGCAAAGGCATACTCCAAAATCAACATCTCATCGGGGCCCATCTCCACTTCAACATCTCATACATATAAACGTGGCCCAAATGTGCCCTCTGGTTTATAAAAAACTACTAACCATGACGACCGGAGATGTCTTGTCACCTGAATGACCTTCTTACACCCAAACAACTCATCACAAGTGTAGCTAGCAGAGTCCACAAATGGAGGATACCCAAATCAGCATCTCTGGGATATAGCCATCTAGGTTTGTATTCCTCTCCACAGAGAACTCACAAGACAGACCACAGAGCCGTTGGCTCTGATTTTACCAAGTGGATTTGTTCTCTCCCTAACTCTAATTAGGAAATGTATTTCTGATGATAAGCCTACATTGTGGACCACCTAAGTGAGGGGCGATTATCACACAGCCTTCCTGGAGATAGCTAATCCACATTCCCTCTTGCCACAACTCTCAGGAATGCAGAGTGAATATGCAGCACGACCCTATAGTAGGCAATTTGTCCAAAACCAAATATCAAAAACCCTTTACTTAGATGGTATTAAAATCCTCTGAGCATATTCATGACAAATTTGGGGATAGTTCTGTTAACAGATCACTTTAAAAGCGATGATGTTAATACCACCCCAGCCTATCATATCAACAGTTGGAGTGGATCAACTGCTACATGCTGCTACATGATTTTCATGTGTTGAAACTTATTTGAGTATGGGGTAATCTTGCACACGTCATGCAGTTGCCACACCACCAAGAATCATATTTGTCTCAGATTAGAAGTCAACTTGCCAACAATGACAGGAAAGACGGAGAAATATATTAGAAGTGCCGTTAATGTATATAATAAGCCACCTGTCTGTCCTTTACAGCATTTTCAAAAAGTGCTGACAAACCGTGCCTTGTGTCTTACAGATGATGATGAGGCTGCTTTTCCCTCATGATCCCAATGTAAACAGTTACTAGTCACACCTCAAATTTCAACTTCTGGGAGATGCAAAAGAGTCGACCGTGAAAACTCAGATAGCTCGAGCTATCTGAGTTTCCACGAAGAAGTACAGATGGAAAGGTAACACTTACACAACCCATATCCCAGTGATGGTCAGAGCTGGGAGGCTGACAGGCAATATCATCCAAAGAGACATCTCCGGCGATCTCTGAGGTTAACTCCTCCTCTGTAACCTGCACCGGTCCCTTCTTTCTTTCTCCTCAGCCAGTCAAGCACCTTGTGCTCGAGTACTTGCATTTAACTACAGGTGAATGATAGATGCATTTTCATTCTTTCCCGTCACACATCATTCGAGGAGGGCAGACGGACACTGGACAGGACGGATGTGCCCGGCTATCTGCTGGAGGTGAAAAGAAGACTTGTCAGAATCAAAATCTAGTTTACCCATTAGTTAATAACATCATCGCCATCCATTCAATGTGATTTAAGTGTTAAGTGACAAGGCCATGTCAACTTTGTGATGTTTTGTACATCGCCGTTATTCACACAGTGGAGCGGCTATCTGATGAGGCTGTTACAGGTAGCTAGTTTTGAGATGCACACACGAACTAAGAGCATCCGGCATTAACCTCACACGAGAAAGATTAGATTAGACCAGAAACATAATTAGATTATATTAATAACCTTAGATTAGATAGTTAGCATTAGACGTGATTAGAATACTTATCTTATCAATGTTCTGATTAGTTAAACCAACCTTTTGTCCACCTCGCCTCACACGACAAGCAGCACCTCCGGCAGTCCAAATAGTCACCTTCCTCCACACAAGAGGGGAGAAGGAAAAAGAACAACGGTGTGTCTAATGTAATATCAAACCCGGACTTCTTTTGATCGATACGTTAAATCCCATCGACTTGTTGTTGTCTTTGACTTGGTATTGAAACACAACCCCCGTGTGCCTTCTAAGTCGACCCTGCTCCTCTACTACTAACAAGCCAGCTGTTTAATTCAACACCACTTCCCCAATCCTGCCACGATAGATAGCGCTCGATTTTACTATCCCGTGTGCCGAGTGAAAGGGCGGAGCTGATAATGTAAAATTCAGTCACGTGTAATCCCATGCAATCAAATTGGGAATTTGTTTTCTGTGGGAGCTGGATATACTTAAATATAGACACATATTTCAGATTTCTGGTTGGAATTGTAAATGCAGACGGAAGCAAGTGGTATGGTGGAGAGGATCACGCCAGAGTTTTTGTCCTTATATTGAAGCACTATTTTGCCCTTTTACAACAGTACAAATATCATTACTTTTAAATGTCTTAATCCCGTTTTCCTTCATTCAAGCAAACAGTAATCGGAATTTGAAGGTACTTGAAAATGGGTAAATCATCACATTGCACATTCAATTCACCTTGTGGGATGAGAAAGTTAAGAATCACAGGACACTTCATAAATTGTGGTGCTGGAATAAAAAGAAACCGATGGTCTTCTGAAAAGCAAAGGGTAAAGGACTCTTTTTTTAAAAACTACTTCGGTATTTTTTGAGAAATTGCCTAAATCGCTTATGGAAGTGGATACGATGTGCAATTTTGCAGGGATGTTAGAAATGGAAAGCACCGGTGTGTCCCTTTAACATAATCAAATGCATTCCTTGGAGGCGTTTCTTTACTAGTACATTTGTGCTGCGGATCTCAAAATTCACACGAGGGTTTCCAAACCGGCGGTAAGGATCGATGGGGGTGTTCCACCACTACAACCAGTATCGCCGATCTCGACCAAGAAACTAGAACTGGATTGTGTTTGTGCACTAAAACTACGAAATTGTACTACTGGTGTAACTTAATTGCTGTGGGCATGGTGAAATAACAGTAGGCCGACAAAAAAACGTGTTTCGGTGGCCCTCTGCAGGTTTAACAGATTCATTTCTCGTGTGCTCGAAACGAGAGTGAATGAACATTTTGAAATAGACTTTGATATCTACATAAATCCACAATTTACATAATAGGGAGCTGTAATAAGAAAACCATGTTGGTTGAAGCAAAGTTGGTTACACTAGTGTTATTAGGGTACATAGATATCAAGGTCCTGATTTTTCTGCTCTTATCTTCAAACTTTATACTTTTAAGTCCAGATGGGAATAATTCAAGCTAATTGCAAGAGGTTTTCCATGGCTCACATTGGAAATGCTTTACCTACACCAGCATCAGAAACAAAGGACGATATCAGTAGAAGACATATTTTCATAAAGTCACATTTTACTTGCTAAAGATTCTTAAAATGACCAAGACCAGGGTGTAATAAATGTGATTTGACTGAAAGTTTAAAAGACACGTGCACAAGATAGTATCTTGGTTAAAGGACTGCAATTCAGTTTTCAACAGTTTAACAGGGTGCATTTCAAAATACTAAAACGTGAATCATATTAGATATGAAAGAATCTCCCCGTGAGATGAAAATGAAGAACAATTGCAACATCATTCAGCTCACATCAAGTTTTTCAGCATTATGACTGGTCACAAAAAGGTTGATTCAATTCATCTGGATGCTGTGTTTATTGAAGGAAACATTCCAATAAACACTGTATCCAGAAGAACTGATTCAACTTTTTTGTCAATTCCTTATCTGGATTCACTATATTGATAGCAACTGAACAATAATGTAAATTTACCTGGTAAGTTATTTTCTCAATGTCAGAGAAAAAAAGTGGACATTAGATAAAAACACTTCAAATGGTGAGTTTAATTGAATTTTATCAAGCTGCACTAAACACCCCAAACCACTCATTTTCCCATAAGTAGTTCAATTTGCCAGGTACCTAATTTCACAAAGTTAATTAAAGGACATTTCAAAGTACGTATTTTCAAACACTTCAAATCTGAAATTTACTCTTAATCTCGATTTCCCAATTTTCCTCCTATAGCCTTACACTGGAACCAAAACCCCACACACTGAATGCAGGGTAGAGGGTCTCTTTGAAGGAAGTCTGGACTTGGTGCAGAAGCTGCATGCTTTCGGAAACACTGTAAAATGCCAGGGTTCCTGCCTTGTGATCCAGGTAAATCCCTATCCGAGTGGAACTTGGCACTACTATGTCAATACTATTGTTATTGTGCACGAATGAGTATTTAGACTCAGAACAGTACAGGCTCCAGGACTTGTCATTCCATCCTAGACTACATTCATTTGCATTCCCTTTGCGGCGGATCCCCCTGTAGGCAACAGCCACATCTATTTCTGTTCCCCTCCAGTCCACCTCCCAGTAGCAGCGACGTCCATTCAAGCCCTCCCTGCACAGCACCTGGGATGGGATGAAGTGACATGTGCATAAAACTTTATCGAACAGGAAGAACGATGCAAAACTTTATTCAAATATCTTTAATGCATTGTTGCCCTGTCATTCTCTATGGTCCTATGTTTAATGACGTAACAGGCTTCTGTTACATTTAACATGTAGCATTTGTATAAAAAAAACAACCTTCAAAGCACACATAGGTAGATGCAAAGACATCTATAATTTCTTTGCTGATACAGTAAGTTGTACTCACCTGCTGCCAGTGGTTGAATCTGTCTGGGTGGTCGGGGTAATCCTTGGGTTCACTCAGCATCTTAACTCTTTTGTTCCCCTCTGAGATGTGAAGATTTGGATGGACACTATTGAGGTCAAAGGTCAGCTGGCAGGAGTCTGAAAGAGCATGACACAGTACAAATCACATGCATCGAAAGTTACACTGACACTCTGACTCGATGAGAGTCATGATTACTCCCCGTGTTGGGGGTGTAGACCCAAATTTATATGGATTTTAGGGGATTAAGGCCAGATGCCCTTCTTGATGAACCACAGTGGGCTCAAACCTGCAGCCTCTGGCTTGTCAGTTCCCAATCTGCACGCTCTATCACTGAGCTACCGCTGTACCACGCGCTGACTCAATACAGGCTGTTTCTATGTATTCTTTTGCATGGTTGATGCTTATGGTTTCTTAAAGGGCTTATCAGGTTGTGGTCATGTTCTTTAAATCTTTTGTGTTATGTTATTTATCTTTATCCAATTTGATTGTTTGCTTATGGGTTTGTTGATCAAATAATTCGAACTGTATGTTAAAGTAGAGAACAAGCCCAGCTACACTGGGCAAATAACTGAGGTGGGTTAACCAAAGCATGTGTCAGTGGGACTGTGAAGATGAGATACATGGCCACATAGTCCCTTTTACTTCCCTTTTCACCAAGCGGGGTCTGAGAAATATTACAGTGTGGCTAAAAGTGGGGCCAGTAAGTCTATATTGTATTGGTCAAACAGATTAGTTTGTTCTATTGCTCCCCACAAGTGGGCGCAACATATGCTGGGCGTGTATTTGTAAAGCTGAATGTAGATTGCCACCAAGCGTCAAACATTTCACTGAACCTGTTCTGCAGCCCACATATCTCACTCTTGACACTGGTTTCAGTTGGTTTACCACAGGTTTTAATCATGCTTAGGGCCGACAGCTAAGAACATCTATCCAGCCTATGAGCACTATGTCTCAAAGCCGGTTAGTGGAAACCAGGAATAAAATGTGAATTCGGGCTTATTGACATAGTGTGAAGATGTCAGACAATACGCCTTTCTGGGATATTCCTGAAGTTCCCTAACTCTGTGAAACCAGTAAGAGGGCTTGACTCACATTTCATGAAATCCTCTCTGGTCTGTGGTTCCTCCCTCATCACTGATTCTTCTCTTGTCTGTGTCTTTAATTCTTCTGTAATGTAGACTTCTTTCACTATGGAGACCGACAAGGAATGCTGCGTCACTGGGTGGTCGATATCAACAACAGCAACCATAATGCATAATATGCTTAAGGAGGAAATATTACCCATGGAGAGACATGAAAGGCCATTTGACACAACAGCAAGTTCAATTCATTAACCTGCGGAGGAAATCTTGATGATTTCTGTCTTGCTGACTTCCTCCATCTGCAATTTCAGTGCTGCGATGGCTCTCTTGGTGGCATCGAAGGAATAGTGGGGCGCGACACTGACATTGTTGAGATCCTCATATCCTGAAGGGCCTGACAGAGACTGCCAGCTCTATGTAAAAGATGGGACAGACAGGCACAGGAATGCATATCTAAGTACACTAAATATTGATTAAGTTACAAATGCTATTAAATATCTGGCATTAGGACCCACCAAGGCTATCTCTGTCTGTTGTCCTCACCTGTAGGAAGTGTATGTGATCATCAGTATGTGAGAGCTTCTCCAGGTCCATGTGCTTCTTCCTCAGGAGGGTGATCTCTTCCTCCAACCGATCCAGCAGTATCTCCGCCTGTGTCACTGTTGTCTTCTCATGGGAACAGACCATCTCCTTCACTTCATTGTACTTCCTCTCGATGGAACGCAGCAGTTCAGTGAAGATTCGTTCGTTCTCATCCAGGGCGATCTGGGCTGAGTGCTGTCAAGAGAGGAGGGAGGTGAGCCTGCTGAAAGATTCACCGAAAACATTTCTTCTGCTTTTCTATTATAGTCATTGTTTGGGGGGAGGTGTGTGTGACTTAGACAATCATACACCCACTTTGACTGCTTCCACAGCTTGTCGAAGGTCCTGCCACTTTTTCACCCTCTCGTCAATCCTCCTTTGAGATTTTTGCAAAGTCAAACCAAGCTGTTTCTGGAGAAGAGGGGGCAGAGTCAATACTGTTGTTACCATGATGGATGAGATTCAATGAGAAATGTAAGTGCCGCAGAACAATTAAGAGCCTTTGGTTTAGGCCTGCACAAGAGAAAAAAAACACTATTCTGTACAATTTCTAGTATTTAGCTGAAGTTCAGACTCAAGAGATATTTATAGTGGATGAGCAGGCAGTTATCTAAAGCCTTGGTTAAAGACAAAGGCTTCTAAAGAAATTGAACCAAGAACCTCCCAGTTATTAGATTGTCTCTCCAGTCACTAATACCACTTTTGAAAAAGAATTCCCCTCACTTGTTTCTCGGTCCGTTCTGTTCCAGCAGGGACAGTGTCATGGTGCTTGTGCTCATCCATCATGCAGAGAACGCACACTGAAGTCTGATCGGTGCGACAGAAAGCCTCCAACAGCTTGTCATGCTGGGCACAGACCTTCTCTCTCATCTGGCCTGTGGCTTTGACCAGCTTGTGCTTCATCAAAGCAGGGTACTCATAGTGAGACTGAAGGTGGGTCTCACAATAGGAGGCCAGGCACAATAGGCAAGACTTCACAGCTTTCTGCCTCCTTGTTGTGCAGAAGTCACACAGAACATCTTCAGCTTTGGACTGCAGCCTGGATTGGCTGTGACTGCTCGAGCGACGTGATCTCCCCGAGCTGGTATATCTGTCCAAGTCCAGGGTGGCGGGACGGGACATTTTAAACGCAATAATTTGGCTCGACAGAGGAAGGTCAATTCAATAAAGATCAATTGTACTCACTTACACAGGTGAAAGACACAGGGAAAAATCAGGTAACCTAGTGTGATGATGAGGTATCCATAGAAAAGCAGATCCTATGACTGACTGCTTCACTGAAATTGTTTGACTGAGCCTGTGTGTGATGTAGACTGTGAGTTATGAGGTGTTCACTTTTGGTCAAACCAGTATTCCTGGTTGGGTCTTTAATAGGTGGAACAGGTGTGGTATCACCCATGCTATGAATGTCACAAGGAGGGACACTATGACAAAACAAAGTGACAGAATGTGGCTATATGAGAAAGCACTGGTGCCAAATTTAGGCCCCCGCGCTGGTGTTTGTCACTATGACTTTACAGCTACACGAAAATAAAAATCTCCAGACGTTGCCCATGAAGTGACATGACACAAACTTAATGACCACATGGCTACTAATGCTACTGCTATGGCAGAAACTATTGTCATAACAGTGGGGTGTTCTTCCAAAGGCTAAGGTTTACTTTATTTTACCGATAGAAAGCATTGGCCAATCAATTTTGAAGAGAGTATGGTCGGAATTACAAATGAGGAAGTGAAAAGATTATTTTTTAGAAAGAAAGGCTTTTCCAGGTAGTCAATAAAGTCAAAAAAATAATTTATGTTTGACTTTTTAATTTACCCCTATGGGACTAATAAAGGAATATCTTATCTTATCTTATAAAGGGGGTTGGGTGGGTCACATGCTGGACTGAGAACTGAGGATGACATTCAGATGAGTTTTGAAATGGACTCCTGTTTTGTTTTAAACTATGTCCAGATGACCTGATGCAGCTATTTTTGACTTTGATGACCTCATGGATTATTGAGCATGAAAAGATGTTTTTAATTTATTTACATGAGACATTTTTCAGACTGATCCCACTCATATAAACAATACAGTGCATGCCAACCACCAAAGTATTGGTATATTGTACCGTATCGTTTGAGGGTGGGAATGCTTGCAGTTCAGCTCAGACTGAAGATGTCAGCATTATGAGTGACGAAATATTTCTGAATGAACTTTCCATACAGTTGAACCGATTCAACATTTTTATGATTTACTGACCTGGATTGTTGAGAATATATCTGGGTGTTTTTGAATACGCACTGTTCATGTAAAAGGAGATTTTTTTGTCTTTTTCACCCTAATTGTTAGTAGTTATGGCCCACAACAAGAAGGTCCTGGGTTCGGGGGCCTCCGGGGGCATAAGGAGCAAAGGCACTGTTCAGTCCATTTCTGCGTCATGCAGTTGGGTGCTCGAATCCCAGCTGCGTTGTTTCCAACCACGGCCGGAGGTCCATAGTCAGTGAGGCATAATTGGCTAAGCCTCACATGGGTATAGGGTTAAGTTGGATAAAGGATTCTAGGTTTGGTAGTGTCCCCCTCTGGAACATCCGGGCCTCTCGGTTAAGTGAAGGGGAAGAACTCTGCTTCGTTCTCTTCAACGGCCGAGCACTGTGCTTTCCACGCGTGATGACTAGGGAGGGCTGGTCGTCATGTGTCTTGGAGGACTCACATGCTGAGGGTTCCTCGTTCCTCTTGATGTTCCAGAGGGGTATCAAAGCAACGCATCCAGCAATAGGCCACTCGGGTGGGAAAAAGAGGATTGAAAAAAAGAAGGTCCCGGGTTCAAATCCTGTCCCAGGTCCTTTCTGTGTGGAGTTTGCATGTTCTCCCCATGTCTGTGTGGGTTTTCTCTGGGTGCTCTGGTTTCCTCCTACCATCAAAAAGACATGCATGTTAGGGTTAACACTTTTGCCTATGCCCCTGACGAAGACAATAGGAAAAAAACTGGAGTTGGTCCCCAGGTGCTACAGCTGCTCACCGCTCCTATACAACAGGATGTGGTAAATACAGATTGAACAAAATCTCTGAGTAGATGTACAATGAGAGATCTAAAACTACGTGTCACAATCTTACGGATGAATATCGTTTCTTCTTCTTTCTTCGCCAATAAAGGGAAAAAAACTAAACCAAGGTCCTTGGTACTACCTCCGAGCCCTTAGATGGCGGTAATGATCGCACTACTGTTTTAAATCCCAACCTTATGGAGGCTGAAGTGCGTCGATGGTCCATCGTTGGCGCCAGATGAGCTGTGGCGCCAGCTACACAGAAAGGGAAGAGAGGAAGACGCACTAGCGAGACGAAGCGAAGTCAAGCTTGGAGCTCTCTTCAAACAAGACTTATAACCATTCAAACGATTTTTTAATCGATTTTTAAAAAGCAAATCAGTTGGACATAAAGGTGGGTACGTGGCATGCATGCTACAATTAGGTAAGAGATAATCAGCTATGTTTATTCCTGATTAAAATATTCCATTAGTTCAAGTTACAATAACGTTTAAAGTAACAGCATTCATGCAAGACCATTGACACAACTTCATACGATGCATTTTACATCCAGAGACTAAACCTAACTAAAACGAGAGATTACTATCTTGGCTCTGATCTCATTTGCCGTTTCCAAAATTGATAGTAAACTAACTTTGTAGACGGTGATGATGGAAAAATACACGGCCCCGGGCCCATTCTCATGTTGAGATTGCTCTGTTTTTGAGCAAACCAGACAGTGAAATGCAGGCAAAAGAAAAGATCTTAAGCTGAGACCTTGTGGCCGTCGTTAGAAGGCACAGTTTGTTGTCCAAATGCTGTTTCTCTCAAGAAGACCACATAGTTTGTGCAAAACAAGCGTTAACGTGGTCGGATGGGCGGATTTTGAGACAGCATCCGCTCCAGTGTTTGAAGCCACGAGCTGTGGGACTCTATTTAGCCTTGCTAGGGACCCTGTTGGCTAGCTTGCTAGCTCTGGATGGTGGCTAGGTAGCCAAACACGCTAATACGTTAGCGACGTAGCCGCTAGCCAGAACAAGGCCGCCATTGAAGCGGTTTGCGCTAGCCTACTTGTTGAATGTCGCCGCATTAAGGAGGGTTTTGGGCTACGCTTACCTCGTGTTGCGACCTGAAGAATAAGGAAGGTAACGTCAGAACTGAATATCTATTTGGGTTCTATAGGGCTTGCGTTTTTGTATTCCTGATATACGAACACATGCCGATTGCTTTGTCTTTCTCTTATGTAAGTATGTTGTTGCCTTTCCCGGGCATTTCCTCCAAGCCCTCATCGTCTCAACCTCAACGTTAGCCATCTTTGTTTGAGCTAGCGAGCTCCAGTTCTAGATTAACCGAGGGTGGTGGTTAGCTTGTACGATGCCAAGACCTTGAAATAAGCTTATTCGTTGGCCCCTGTGTTCTTAATTTGGTAGTGAGGTGTTTTACGTGTTGCCTTAAGATAGCCTGAGTAAACTTTTAATGTTTGAGGTAAACAATTGGGTGCTATTGTAGTTTAATGGGTTCATGAAGGGCGGAAGCTAAACTGGCTAAATAAGGCTAACGGCAGCCATTTTAGACAAGCTTGTCATCTTGGCTAACTGGAAGTGGTGGTGTGGCACAACAAGATGGCCTTGTAATGTTGCGCACAAGGAGAATTTCCGTGTTGGTGAATTCAACTTTCAGCTATTATACTGACTTACGAAAATGTATCCTTGATTGTCAAACTGGCAGCTCATTTAATGCTTTGATGGGTTATTTTTTGCAAGTCGTTTGGTATGAAGCTAGTTAGCTGGCTATATAAGCAATCATATTAGCTGCTAACAATACTGTTTAGTTCTTAACCAGTTTTCCGATTGTAGCCAGCTAACTAGCGGCTATGATGGCTATTTGTAGCTGTTACGGTAGGATAGGCTAACAGTCATTGGTTCAAGGTAAAACTTACAAATCCACACTTACTTGCAGACAAGCGCTCAACATATCTAATTGTAGTTTTCTAAAAATCGTTATGGTTAACACCCTGGTATGGTAATAAACTAGCCAGTCATACAGATGAATGTGCAGGCGTTAGAAAGGGACTTAATTGATGTAGTCTACTATGACATTATCAAATGTTAGCTAGTCAAGTGGGCTCCTTTTGAGCATGAACTTGGCTAGCGAAATTATAACCTAGCCTGCTATATAGCCTGTTAGCCAATGAGGAAATCCATAGCTAATGTGGGTATATAGGATATATCTTAATAGAATGCCTAGATCATAAATGGTGTCGGGGTGAAATCTGTCCCCATGAGGAAAAATCAAAAAACGTGTTAGAAATGGGTTTGTATATTTAAAAATATGATGATTAGAAAAATTACTTTGTCATTCCAGTAAGCTATACAGTTTGATTCTGTTTTCATTGTGATTTCTTTGGAAACAAATTTGCTACCCCAGTGTTCTGTTGGGGATTTTTCTCTAGGATAGGGTTGCCTGTATAGATTTGTTGGGATGCCTGTTGTAGCAGAAGGACACACATGACGGTTTGCCTGGTAACTATACTCTTAAAAAATGTGTATATAATCATCTACTGAAATGTCACCTACCCCTTTGATGTTCTTTGTACCTGTTGGAAGCTTTCCCCAAAGAGGTTGTTTTTATCCACCGTTCTCTTCATTCTGGCATCAGTCAATTTGGTGTTAGCTGATTGGGTCTGATGCTTTGAAAATATTGAAGGTTAGTGTTATTTGGTGTGCAAGAAGACATTGAAATCTAAACATCTAATTTTGCTCAATCTTGTATAATGGTTCCCATTTACAACATTCATTTAAGAGAGACCACAGATGGTTCCAACAGGACTCCTCCACACAAATAAGACAGATTTACTGTCAATTTATTGTTTAACTACTATGATTCCATGGTGCATAAAATACTCAAACAATCACATCTGATCAGAGCAAAGTATACATGTGGCTAAAATGCATTTCAGATTGTTAATTTAAGTTAGTTTTACTTTAAATTTATTGATTTAATAATTGTAGTCTGTTTTTGCTACATCTTTCTTAGGTCTGCTTACTGACAGAGCCACGAGTGCTTTGGAGGAAAGAGTTGTGTACCCCCGTTTCCTTTTTGAGTCCCCGCACGGCAAGAAAACGGAGGTCGTTGGGCTGGAGTGTGTTCTCATGGCTGAGTCAGAGACCGAGTGTGACACACCCGGCCTTGACACACTTGGGTCGGAGTGTGTCATAGCCCACAGCCAGGTCGACCTTCATTATGCTGCAGAAACTGAGATTATGACAGAAGAGAAACGTGGGTTAGAGCTGGAAATACATGGCTCGGACCTAGCCAAGATCCAAGGTCTTGGGCCAGACCTGGGAGCTGTTGCCTGTGTGGATGCCATCGTAGCGGAGACGGACCATGA
Organism: Regalecus glesne; assembly: GCA_900302585.1. Classification (NCBI taxonomy): domain Eukaryota; kingdom Metazoa; phylum Chordata; class Actinopteri; order Lampriformes; family Regalecidae; genus Regalecus; species Regalecus glesne. The sequence continues at coordinate 10,851 of OMLC01011145.1, read as the reverse complement.
CTATATCAAGGTGGAACATGCTGAGATGCATTGTTTTACAGGAGCAGAGATCAAGACAACTTCAACTGAGACCCTGCTTGGAGAGGTCCTGCTAAAGACAGAGTCTGGGCATGTTGTGAAAGTAGAGTCTGACCATGGTGGAGAGCTCACAGTGGAGTCTGAAAATGGTGTGATCATTCATGAGGCTCATGGCCTACAATGTAACGAATGTGGGGAGATCTTTGGGAGCATAGCAGATCTCCATCAGCATTTTGAGATCCACAAAGACCTTAACCCCTACATATGTGTCCACTGTGGTGAGAGCTTTGCGGTGGAAGCCAGCCTCAAGCAGCACATGAAGATCCACATGAAAGAAAAGCCCTATGGCCCCACAGGAGTTGAGATGGTGGGTAAAGATGTCATCGATGCCTTCAACCTTAAGTCTCACCAAACAATCCACTTGCAGGAGAAGCCACACAGATGCTCAGAATGTGGCAAAAGTTTCGCAGCTGCCATCACCCTCAGAGAACACATGAAGATGCATTCAATGGATAAGCCCTACAAATGCACCCAATGCAGGAAGAGTTTTGTTCGCAGAAGGCATCTGAAAAAGCATCAGGAGGTCCATGCACGTGAGAAACCTTATACTTGTGGTCAGTGTGGTAAAGGATTTGCCACAGCTTCCAACCTGAAACAGCACCAGAAGACCCATGCTGCAGCAATGGGTGACAAACCTCATCGGTGTGCACAGTGTGGAAAGTGCTTTGCAGCTGCTGCCACTCTTCGGGAGCACCAGCGGATTCACTCCGGTGAGAAGCCATACAAATGTAATCAATGTAGGAAGAGTTTTGTTAGAAAGCGCCATCTGAAGAAGCACCAGCAGGTTCATGCTGGTGGGAAGCCTTACACCTGCTCACAGTGTGGTAAGGGCTTCAACCACTCTTCATCCCTTTCTCGACACCACAAGATCCACCTGCAAAATGCCATGTATCCTTCTCCTCAATCTGGAAAGGCATTCTTTGGCGCACCCATGAGGCAGAGGTCCCACCAGCAGGGAGACAAGCCCTACATGTGCAACCACTGCGAAAAGGGCTTTAATCATTCCTCTTCATTGTCCCGGCACCAAAGAGTCCACTCCGAGGGAAAGAGTTATACTTGTGCTCACTGTGGAAAGCGATTCAACCACTCCTCTTCCCTCTCGAGACATCAGAGGGTCCATCTGGAGGAGAAGCAGCAGCAACAGCAGCAGTACAGCACCATGCCCTCGGGGAAGGGATACCCTCACAGCACCAGCAAACAGCACATTGCTGCTGGTGAAAAGCCGTATAGGTGCTCCCAGTGTGGAAAAGGCTTTAACCATTCATCATCCCTCTCCAGACATCATAGGATCCATGTAGATCAGTGAGCTCCATCCCAGACATACCTGCAGCCCCCTGTTTCTGTTTTACCAATGGTCCCATCCTTGAGATAGCCACTGCAGTTGACCCCATCAGGCCAACTTACATAAATAATAGTGGACAGGTCAGCACATTACTTTGTAGTGAAGTGGTTAAAATAAACTGGTAGTAGTGTGCAAGCATTCAAAGGGAAAAGGCTTGGCCTAAAAATATTTAGCCTGTTCCTCATTTGGGCAGGTTAATTTTTTTTTACAAGTGCCCTGGACCATCTGCTTGGTTTGAAGCGTTTGTGACAACAGGAGTGAATGAACCCTTCATTTATAATTTATGTTTGCCCCAGGACGTTTATTTGAAAGCTTTTAAAGAATTGTGATTTGATAATCTAGATGTTAAGCACGTTACCTGGATAGCTAATTCCCCTTCTGGTTTAGTCATTTTGATAGAATTCAATCGATGTATCTTCAGGCTAGCTCATGTCATACTTTATCCATATGGTGTAGCACCTTGTGCTACTGATGCATTGGTGACCAAGGAGTTATGTTGTCTTTATGAAAAAAAAATAGCCATGTCTTTACACCCCCATAACCAATGTGACGCAAAAGAAATCCTATGTAAATACTTATTTTCTTTTATATATATATATGTATGGGTGACTAGTGTGTCATGTTCCAGAAGAGAGATTTTGATAATATGATCCACTTTGTCTCCTTCATATTATTTTTCCTTCGACTTTTTCATTTCAATTGTTGGAGCTACCCGGCATTGCGTAAGGCAAATTAGGTTAATTGTTGAGTCAGAGATGATCCATCATATTTTTATATGGTTGGTTTTGATAGTGCTAAAAGGGTTGAAATTGCTGAGCAGAACTATAGAGATCAATACTAACTAACAAGAGACCCTGATTCTGTAATTGATGCAATTTAGTTGTAACCAAAAGCATAATAGAAAACAAACATACTGGTTAGTATTTTGAAAAAAAACTGATTATTTACTGTCTTCTCTGTACTTCATTAAATGTATATAAAAAATCCAATGTATTTCTTTGCTTCGGAGACTAATTGACTTATGTGTATAGAAAATAGTTAACTCTTAATGTCCATGCTATCATCATTTTGTCAACCAATCAGGTATGTCTATGACCATAGGACAAAAGGTTGCTTTTACAGGACTCGTAAGATCTTTATGACTTCCATGGGATTGCGCTCTACTTGCCGCTCTGTAAAATATATTTTACAAACTGATGTATTTTTTTAGATATGGTTTGGGTCATATGAAAGGGAATGAGAGACATTTTTATGGGATTGAATGTCATGGTGGGCAATATTTTCATTTTCTTTGGTTAAAAATTGTGCTTCAGATTGTAGCATAGGTTTTCTTCCTTGTGTTAGATAGGTGCCTTATTGCATGCTATGTAGAGATGTATGCTGAGCTGTCATTTGAAAAAGTTAAAAAAAAAGTTAGGGTTTTCAGGAGTCTTTGTCCCTTTTCATACTAACTTTGCCCCGCATTTTAATTTGAAATCAACTTTAACCCCCCCCCCC
>OMLC01011097.1:3975-18055 GCA_900302585.1 Regalecus glesne | reverse complement strand
TGTTCTGTGGGTCATTATAGCAATCCGATGACCCCAACACTGCATGGGGTCATCGGATGTGATGTGAAAGTGCCGACTATGGATGCTGCATTGGACCGTCCCCAATACGTGGCATTTAGGATTCTTGACATGTTTGTGCTTGCAATGATTTGCCAGCATTTAATTTTCTACTTAAGTAATTATTGTTTTATGTACAAGTGTGGCATCTCCAAGTCTGTTGTCACTTTATTTACCTTGAATCCTTGAAGAGGTTATCCCACACTTATCTGCCCCAGGAGACATCCTTGGTCTGATTGTCCTTCTGAAGTGTTACCCATAAAAAAAAAAAAAAGACTCATCCAAGTTGAGGATGTACAAATAGAGGCCATTATCTGCTGTTGTCTACTTTTCCCCGAGTGAATGTAAAACACTGTGACTTTGACTATAAAAATTGATCTGCCTGGATGTTTTCTTATATTGATTCTGCATCAGGCCTCTATGTTGTCCTATCTCTGGCTTTGGTTTTATACTGCTCCTTTACCTTAAGCCTTTATATAAAGGTTTCTTTCATTAACCAGAGTATGTGAATGGACACGTGGAATGACTGGTTTTAACTGCACTTTAGTTGGACATCTTCTGGCTTTATCTGCACCTTTACAACATGTGAAAGATAAATCGGACATATTTTGTGCATTAGCATGAATATTATTTGCATCTGCTGACTAATGAAAAACATAAATGTCCGGCTCAGCCATGTTCAAGTATTTTTCTATGCAAGTAAAAGGGGGGAAAAAAAGGAACTAGTTTTATCTTTGGAAGTAGATGGAAGTAGTTTTTACGTGTCACGATTAATCCCCTCATTGTGAAGGTAGACACGGATTTAGATGGGGCTTGGGGGATTAAGGCTGGATGCCCTTCCTTGATCCCACGCAGTGGACTCGAACCCGCGGCCTATGGCACATCAATTCCCAAGCCAAACAAGCTCTACCCACTGAGCTACTGCGGCCACTTAAGTGGCCCCCAAAAAATACGACTATGCTTTAAATTTCAATGAATGGAATCCTTCCTCAGATCTAGGATGTATACATTGTTAACATGGACGGTCAGCTGGTAGCAGTGAGAATCGAACCCCCAACCCTGAAAATGTTCACACGACACCGATGGTTGTTGATGGCTGTTGTGAGTCGACAGGACAATGACGTTTTGCTCAAATGAGCTCACATAAACATGGTAAGACATAAATATGATGATATCAATGTATTTTCCTGTTGAGCTAAACAGGGGGAGGAAATCCTTCTAAGTATACCCAGTGAGTTACAAACATAATTGACCCTTGAACTCCGGAAGTATTTGTGCCATAATCCTTCCACGACCATTTAATATTAAAGCACTGGCATTGACCGTAGTTCTGGCATATTTAAGAAAACTGCTAACCCGCAAATATCCAAACTGGAAGCACATTTGCAGCCGTTTCTTTTGACAGCGACTGCAGGGAAAAATATGGCACAGAAGAGTTTATCTTCAACCGTTCAGCCCGTGTGGTAGAATGAGGCGTATAAGCTGGAAGCTTGAAGGAGAAGCTAAATTATTGTGGCCAACAAGCAGATATGGTAGACAACGCTCGAAGAAGACCGTTAGAAGAAGCAGCTTTATTTGTCATTGTACATCGATACAAGGAAACTTGTTCTCTGCATTCGACCCATCCTACTGTATAGGAGCAGTGAGTAGCCGCAGGGCCTGGGGAGCAGTTAGGGGTTCAGTGTTTTGCTAAAGGACACTTTGACACGCCTTCTGCAGGGGCTGGGGATTGAACCACCAGTCCGCCGATTCCTAGATGACTGCCCTACCTGCTGAGTGATGCCACCCCAAAAAAATAAAGATTTGTAAAAAATACGAGGGGTTCCTTTTACGTGTCAAAAATAGTCCCCACATTGTGGGGGGGTGGAGATGGACTTAGATGGAGCTTGGGGAGGGGGGGTGTTTAAGGCCAGATACCCTTCTTGTCACCCCGCGGTGGGTTCAAACCTGCAGTATCTGGCTCATCGCTTCCAGAAGCACATGTTCTACCACTGAAGTACCACAGCCCCATTTAAAATACAGTATTTATAAATGGATGATGGATTAAAACTCAGCTTCCAACGTATTTTTAACAGAGGAGAGGATGCAGACACAGCAGCAATGGGGTACTCTCTACATCTAAAGAAACCTTCGGGACCACGAGTGGTCAACCAACCACAAACCTCAAAGACATACAGACATCTAGGAAAGATTAAGTGTAATGGTATGATTGGAAAAAAAGAGAGTCAAATCCGACTCAAATCCAAGAAATCCCAGGAAAAAGTCCAACACTCAGTTTATACAGTTACTCATCTATGGTCGACTTCAATGCAACACATATGAATCTATAAAATTCCCTTCCGAATGCACGGGTGAAAAGAAAAGCAACTAGATTGCAATGGTAGCACACGTATATGTTTGTCTCTACATTTGTTGGTTTCATTTATCCAATCTTTGCTGCTCAACAAGACAGCTCCGTAAGAGGATCTGACACGCCACAAGAGCTTGCAGGCATGTGGCGCATCCACCTTCCCACTTGATTATGTCTGGCAATCCCAGTTTTTGACCATTCGAATGCAACAGACAGTCTGAATGATGTACGACAAGACATAGGCACTGATACGTAAACATAAGATTCATGTTTGAGACCACCATGCAGACATGTTGGAGGTGGTACAGAGAGGCCATGGCCACTTCCACTACCGATTCCTCTCTATGCACGCTGACCTAATTCTGCATATAGACAGGGGAGAGGAGCACTGGGAACTTCTAGAAGGGAAACAAGATAAAAGACATTATCTCTAGCTGTGATAAAACAAATGGGGGACTTCAAGAAAATCTAAGATAAGTCTTCGGTGATGTGACTTTTTTTTTGTACCAGTTTGAGCTATTGACTCATTCTGGTCTGACCTAAATCAGGGGATATAGATTTCATCTTCTAAAATATTGTCGTTTTATACGTCACCCTGGAAATCAAGGTTCATGTAAGAAACTTTTTTTGGTAGAAAACAAATATTTGTGGAGGTAGATTTAGTCATCGCGTTTTACAAGAAGATTGCCCACTCGCACCACCTTCCAGACTTTGTGCTCTGACGTGGAATTTGCTTTGGCTTTCATCTCCAAATGAGCTGGCAGGCTGTCCACGACATGCAGTCGTGCTCTGAGACTTAAATATCCTCACCCTTGAAAAGGAGATCTGTACTGCGACTTTAACGACCTATATTTGAGGCACCGGTTACGATCAAGTCTTTTATCTCATGGGATTTGAACCAGAAATCACCACCATAATGCACGTGCAATACATCGTATGGCCGTCCACACTGACTCAAAAAAATCATAAAACATGGTAGCCATCAACACTGTGTGACAACTCAAATGCGAGGGGTCTGATGGGTTTCTGCCTGCTGCAACATTTTTCTGTGTAATCATTTTTACACGTTGTTTTATTAGGTACCCCGGCAGCTAGTAAACCTCAGTCAAATACAAAATGATTGTTGGAATTTCAAGGAAAAGAGGCAACACGTGGAATTATTTCATAGTCGTCCGTCATTGAACTATTAACACAGTTTACTTTTAACTTAACTGTTGGTTTTAACAGTCCTGAATTAACACAACCAGGATATGCCTCTCATTACTCAACGTATACAATCAAGTGAGAAAAGAATCACAACATGAACTGACTTGAAACATAGTGTAATTAAGGCAGCATGTAGAGGCCTCATCCTCTAAAATTACATCCCAGCAACGAGAGCAATCCCTTCATATCGCAGGAGACAGCAAACATTAACCTGCAAATATGTTCCTGCGCTGTACCGTTCTCAAATAACATTACATTGTTAACGTAAGATATAGACATAAGAATTGCATTGGAAAAAATGCTGCTGCCTTCACAGCACATTAGGCCTATAGTATGTATCAGGCTGATTTCAGCTAATTCATTGGATTCTATTGGATAAGATTGCCAAAGGGGTGTGTAAAAGTGACCTTTGATTGACACAGTAGGCAAAAGAGGCCTAGTAAACGGAGCTGCCTGTGCTGATAATGTGTTGAGTATAAATGACAGATCCCATCACTAATCAGCAGTTCTGAAGCTTTTTCTTTTGAAAAAAATCCATATGTGAAATAACTGGGCAGCCTAGGATGGGATATAATAGCCCTTAAAGAAAAACACAAAGAGCTTTGCACTGTACACTCCTAATAACTTAAAACCACTCCTACAGTGGCAAAAAGCAACAAGACAACTAGCAGTTATCAATCTCAAACATAAAGGCCCCCAATTGTAAATATATGGATATGTACAGACCAAAAATATAATAATCAAATATGTGGGGGTAGGGAAAACAAATACACAACTTCTTCATTAATTAAAGATCAATTTTGCAATGACCTAATTTCCAGTTTATTAACCCGTGGAACTTAAACAATTTTTAATATAAAGTATTAAGCAAAATGTCAACAAAATATTGGACTTACAGGGTTGTGACAACATGTAAGGGAAATTACAGTTGTGCAATTAATAATTGAACCTTTTTACATGTTACAACCTTGCAAGTACTACATATGTTCAATAAGCATTTACATTTTACTGCTGTTTACTTCCAAATATGCAGGTGAACACACTGGATGAAGGTCACTGTAAAGTAATATCCCCCCAAAAGATGTGCAATAACATCGGACAAAGCATTTGCTTGTTCTAAAACAAAATAAAACAAGAATACGGATCCTCTCCGAACAAAAAACAAAAAAAAAAAAAAAAAAATCACATTCTTCAAATGCACCCAGACCACAAACATGTCAAAGATACATACATGTAAACACAAGCTAGGCTTATAAACAGTTAACACACGCAAATGTCATAGAAACACTCATAGAATCAAGAACGAGTCTGGAGGAAGGCACAATCCAGGAGGTTTGTTTAAATCTTGAGAACCACAAGAAAGGAGAGTGTAATTATGTAACTGTTAAACACTTTGCAAAATAGCCCCACCTTTCACCCAAAAATTATGTCCAGCAATTGCCGTGAGTGACAAGTGGACATAGCTGTGCAAAGTATTGCCCAAATGTAAACTGTTGCGCTGATCCCATGAAATCCCTGGATTGTGCATCAAGCTTAGTGTGAGTGTGGAGGTGCAATGTGGGCAGGACCGAGATATCGTTATAAAGCTGCAGCTCTTGAAAGGTGAAAAAAAGTCTCTGGTGAGCAAGAGGGGTTTTGATTTAATTTAATAGAGGCTGTGGTTTGACAAGATCCTCTGCCCTCAGATGATGATGCGCTTGGCAAAGATTTTCAACTGTGGCTGCATGTGTTCAGTGTGTGTTTGTTTGTGTGTCTGAATGAGTTCCCAATGGCTGATGTGTTGTCAGTCCTAGTTTAACTTTTGACTTGGCTCTGGGAGGCATCACTGTAGATGGACTCTGTATGCACAGATGAGAAGCTTGACCTACGTAGAGATAAGATATGGAAGTAAGGTGATTGGGGATCAAACGCTATAATGTACTAATAAAGCTTCTCAAATCAAAAGCATCTACCCTTTAAAAAGTGCAGTTCTTTGGTATAGTGTACAACAGTGTGTAAGAGATGGTTCCATAGAACAGTTAAACAAGTCTAGAAAAAAAGATTACTCGTGAATTGCCATGAAAACCAAGAGTAAACATTAAGTGGGTCTGAAGTCAAAATGATGATAAAAAATGAAGTTTCGTTGACTTCTATACAAGTAGGTTTTTCTGGGTGCTGGCAAAGACTAAGAAAAGGTCCATGAACAAGGTTGCATATCGCATTCCAACACATTAAGTCAACTTGTCTGAAAATAACTTTTCATTCTGTTCTCATGGCAAGCGAGACGATGGCTAAACATATAGGTTAAAGTTTAGTATTAAGATGAGTTGCTTTTGGCAAAAGCTAGTGGTTGAGATGAAAATGTACTCTACCGCTTACTTCAACTCCTTTTCACTCTCCTCATCACCTTTTGCCCCATGATTTCAATGAAAACTTGGTTGAAATAACTGATCTTAAAGGTTTAACCCACTATTGCACAAACTCCAATTTGCCATGGAAAAGTTGATTAGTTTTAATACCTAAAATAAAAAAGCGAAGCTCTTGGTTGTGGTTTTTCAAAAAGGAAATCGCGGTACTGTTTTGGGTCTACACGTGCACATTGATTTTGGCTACAGAAAGCTGTCTAAGTGTGTATCGGCATATTCCGGTGTGTGACATTCGAACTCTCACCTTGGCTGTGGGTGCCTCTGCTAGGCGGATAAATAGCCTATTAATTCCTGGTACTGGGCTGAAGGAATAGATGAAGTGACTGTCCTGAAAGAAAAAAGAGGAGCACAATGCAGAGATCAGCTTATATGTATACACATGGTTTATATTGGAGTTAAGCCATAATAAGAGCATAATTTTTGTAAAGACCTCACCAGGAATATGGGGAGCTGGAATTTGTCATTGAGTATCACAGCATGAACACTGCATGGACCACATAGCCTGGCTGAGATCTCATTCACAAAGTTGGCATGAAAGATGAAGAGGAGGACCCCTGAGCCTGGGGGTGGTGGTGGTGGTGTAAGGAACGGGTGAGGCGAGCAAAGGAGAGAGAAACAGGGAGATATACACTGATTAGCCAAAATATTAAAACCACATGCATCCAAAACAGCTTTGACCCATCAAGTCATATACTCAATTAGACTGAAGGTGTGTGCCCCCCCCAGGCCATTAGGAGCAGATCCTTTAAGTAGTGTAAATTGTGAGGTGGGGCCTCCACAGATCGGACTTTTTCCCCCCACCATGTCCAAGAAATGTATGATCAGTTTGAGATCTGGGAAATGTTTAGGCCAAGGCAACACTTTGAAATATTTTGTCACTTACTCAAACTATTACTGAATATTTTTGCAGTATAGCAGGGTGCATTACCCTACTGAAAGAGGCCACTGCCATCAGACAATCCCAATGTCATGAATAGTAAACAGACGTATATAGTGCTTGGGGTGGACCTGGTCTATAATGTTTAGGTAGGTGGCACATGTCAAAGTAACATCCACATGAATGCCAGGACCCAAGGTTTCCCAGCAGAAGATTGCCACACTACCTTCTACCAGTTTGCCTTCTTCCCATAGCGTTTCCTGGTGGCATCTCTTCTCCAGATAAAACGCACACATGCACGCAGGCACGCACCCACGCAGGTACGTACCCACCCACCCTTTTCTTCAAAGCTGACCATTGTCATTTAAAATAATTTTCATAATGCTCTCTCCAAAGAGGTCAGGGTGCAAGTCCACTGTTTTGTTTTGTATTTTGGTTAAAAGAAGCTTTTATACCAGGATACAACCAACTCTACACCTGCAAAGTGTGTGTGTGTGTGTGTGTGTGTGTGTGTGTGTGTGTGTGTGTGTTTTACCTTCTAGTTGTTGCTGGGACTTGTAACCAAACTCCAAGGAAAAGTCTGGTCCCTCACACAACCTGTGGCAGGCCAAGGGAAACACGGGTTCCAATAAGACCAGTCGAGACTCGAAGTAAGCCCTAATGGTGTCCTCAGCCACACTGGACAACCTGGAGGAGGGGAACAAGAGAAAGGTAGGGGGAGAGAAGGAATGAGAACATGAGAAGAGCATAGCAAGTGAAACAGAAATGAAAAAGAATGCAACAGATGGGCAAGAGGGAGAGAAAAGATATCAAGATTGTGCAGTGAGCAAAAAGAATAAAGAAGGTAGAGGAGAAAAAATAGGAGATATAAAACAAAGAGAAATAATTTGAGAGTTCTAAAATGGTGAGCAAGCAAGACAGACATGCCTTTAAAAAATAAAAGGATTTTAACTGTAAACTCTTGATGTCATGATTCTGAACCAAGTGAATAGCAATCTTAAGCTAGAATGCAATACTACAAATGGCCAATCTATTACATAAGGCAAATACACACTATGCTGCAGAATGTTTTTTTTAGGTTCCTCACTGAGCATCTGCCTTATGTCAATCTGTCAGGAATATGTTATATTGCCTCAAACAAAAGCAAAACCCTATTGTCAACACACACGGGTAATGTCTCTCGACCTGATAAACATCAGACTGTTCCTTACAAGCTCTGAAAGTTCAAATGGAGCAAAATAAGAATTTTCTGAATAATTCATGGGAACACTCTGCACCACTCCAAATCTAGTGTAGTAATCTGTGTGACCATGGAAAAATAGCCAAGAGTCCTGATTATTACCGAGTAAAAACATGATGAAAATATCCCCAACTCATCCTCCATTTCTCTTTATGTGCTCTATCAACACAAGGTTAAGGTGTCCATGGTAAATAGACTTGTTCTTATATGGCGCTTTTATAGTCTAGTGACCACTCAAAGCAACTTAGACTGAACACCTCACTTTTACCGAGCCCTGTAGTGGAATATGAACCTGCTATGCCTGACTTGAAGGTGCGTGCTCTACCCCTGAGCCACCATGCCTCAAGTTTGACTTCTACATGTTTTGCTCCTTTTAATAATTGCTGTCCTTTTGTAATAATTGTTGTCTTGTAAATCTGCTTGCTGAAAAACCTTTAAAAAAATTGAATGTGAATTGAATATGGTTTTTCTTCAAGATATGAATAGCACAAACACTTTTTGTATTTTATGGGTTCCAATTAACATTTCAATTTCTTACTTAACTGTTGAAATTATCGCATAAATGGAAAAAATGATCCTGGAAAAACAAGTCAGACTCTATGAATGAAAAGAATATTCTCTCCTCCAAATTGGAAGCATGTCCCTGATAACCATTGACAACGACTCCTAATAATTGTCTTGACGCATGCTCAATAATCCAAGGAAATCACTAAATAGTTGAATCAGTTCATTTGGATACAACATTTTATTGAAAGACATGACTCTGTTTCAGCAAGCTGACGTCTCCACCAACACAGCGGCTGGAGAAGGGAAGAAATCCCACATTAAACAGGCCCTGGTTAAGTGTGGTTATCCTAACTGGGTGTTTGTCAAAGCCAGGGAAGATTTCCAAAGAGTGCATCAGCCGATTGAAGAAACAAGAAGGACAACAGCTGCTTAAGCATAAACCACTGATGATTGATTCCATGTGGCAAGAGTTTCAGAACAGTTGAGATGCATCTTTTCCAAACGCGGTTTCAGTTGCTTTCAAACCCCAAAACACGGTGCACTAGAAATTGGTCAATCCCAAGGATTGTGTTGGATTTCCTGGCACAAACAGAACGATATAATGTATGCTGTAAAGTGCCAGGAGAATAGCCGTGACTTGTACATTGGGGAATCCAGATGCTGGCCAAGAGGATTGCACAACTCAAAAGCCGTGACACACCAGGCCAGGACTCTGCAGTCTACACTAATCTACAAGCCATTGGCTACTCGTTCAGGGATGAGGATGTGTACATCCTTGCTATTTAACTGCTCAGTCTGCTTTCTGTTTATACTCTATATACTGTTCATATTCTATAATGTTTCCCCTTGTTTATATTGCTCCTATTTTTATGCCTCTGTTTTTGCTTTCCACTTTGCTGATGTAACACCCCAAATTTCCCCACATGGGACTAATAATGGAATATCTTATCTAATGGAGGAACGGTGGTTTGAATGGAGAATCAAAGAGGCCATCGATGTGGAGGGAAAGACCATCCTTAAACTGGGGGGTGTAAGAGTACATCTGTCACCATCTTACAATTCTGTGATTGCAACTATTCCTCAACCCTCTGTGAACAGTACCTTCATTATAGTTGAAAGTCAAGTCAATGGCCAATGTACATATGAAACTATCCTTGGGCTTCGATCGTTATACAACTGTATTGTTTATGAAGGTGGGGATGCCTCATGTCCGCTTATATTTAGGATGTCACCTGTATATGAGTGATGTGACGTTTATCTCAATGAATGTTGTGTCCATACGATTCCATACACAACTGATGAAGCTTTTTTTTTGACTCCTAATACTACATGATTCCTACTCCGTTCACAGATCGGAGCGTGGGAGAGTGGAGGCTGTGGAGTGTACTCACATGTTGATGTGGTCCTTGATGAGGTCGCAAACCGTCAGATTATTGCTGACTTTCGCAAAGTACATGGCAGTGTTCTTGTGTTTGGACAGGATGTTGCAGTCAGCCCCATAATCCAGTAGGAGGCGCACTATGTCAGTGTTACCTCTTTTGCAGGCCTGGAGTGGAAGAGAGGGAAGGAAGGACATTTATACAAAAGCCAGGACATGCCTTAATCTGCATCCCTAATCAACTCTCCGGAAGATAAATGTACACTTATCTCTCTTCCGGTCAAGGTTTCACACACACACACAAAACACACACAAAAAAACAACAACAACCTTATCTTATATTAGTATTGTTTTGTCTTGATGCATGCTCAATAATCCAGGTAAGGGAAATCACAAAAATGGTGAATCGGTTAACTGGATCAGAAGTTTATTCAGAGACATTTTGTCAATCAAACAGGTAAATGAAGATGTCAGACTGAAGATGTCACCTGTTTGAGTGATGAAATGTTTCTGAATAATTGTTTCACCTTTTTTGTGATCATCTTGGTATTATTGAAACATCGAGATATATGGTCTTTTTAAAACTAGCTTTCTAATTCTGCTAGGCTCTACTAAACTTGATCTGGAACAGCTCAGGTGGTAGGGTGTCGAGTACTTGGAAAATTTGTTGAAGCATCCTTGAGCAAGACACTGACTCCTTAATTATTTGGGACAACTGACGAAAATTAGCCTGGTGGCTAAATATGGCGTATTTACACTAAATGTGAATTAATATGCACTGTCTCTATAAGGGAGATTATTGTTATTAATCTATCCATCCATTCTTTGTCAGCCACCCATCTGAAATCAGGTCGAGGGGGAACTGGAGCCTATCTCAGTCCTCATTGGGCAAAAGGCGTGGGAACACCCTGTATAGGTCACCAGTCTATCACAGGGCAGAGCAGTTAGGGGAACAGTGTCTTGCTCTAGGACACCTCGATACGCTTCTCTGCAGGTGCGGGGATCAAACCTGCAACCTTCTGATTGTCAGATGACCGCTCTACCCACTGAGCCATGCTGCCCCTTATAATAATAATCATATTGAACATTGATCTGGGTTATCTGTCTGTCGCAGATCATATCAATACAGAAAAAAATGATTTTTTACAGATTTTTTATACCTCCATTTCCATTTAAAACACGACCCTGGAAGTCAGGCATCGTGCGTTCGTACCTCGCTGCAGTGGCTCGGGAAATGTGAGGCATTCATTGTAAAGTGCTTTGAGTGGTGGCTAGGCTAGAAAACCACCATATAATAACAAGTCCATTTACATTACAAAAGAAATTTTCTTTGCGAGATATATTTATTTCATCATTTATTTGGAACAGAAAATGCCTCAGTTACACAATGTGGTCTTTTAGAAATGTGGTGAAGGTAGTGGAACATCCTTACAAAGTTTTTGGAATATTACTGGTCCTGTCATGTAAGCAAACTGTCGTTTGGACAGTCCAAGGACTCGGGCATGACAAACTCACGTTGGTTAGCCTTTGAGAAGGTCATCTGCCTCTCGTGTATCTTTGGACTTGCTTATCTGCTCAGGACTACCTTGGACTTACCCCATATCTAAATTTATTGAAACCCAGTCATATGAGAATCTATTGAACATTTTAAAGATCTACTTACTGGTAACCTTATTACAAAAACATCAGTCTTTTGTCCCCTCTATTTCTGATGGAGCCTTTGAGCTTTGGGCACTTATTATTATATATTCACTTTGGAGGACCTAATCATTGATGATGCTTTAGCCTCTCTTGATCAGCTGTCTGAGCTGTTTGATTCACCCCAAAGTCACCTCTTGATATTTGCAGATTCGTGACTTTACTTGATCTAAACCTAATCGTTTCTCAGTATTGGCTCCTAAGACTAATTTTACCACATTCTTGAAATTAATCCTGCTGAAAAGGATAGGATGTTGTGTTAGTGTAAAGCCCACTGAGGCAAAATTGTGATAATGGCCTATGCAAATAAAATTGACTTGACTTCTGTCACTGCAGGTCTTTTTTATTCAATGCATACCTTCATTAGAGCTGTCTCCCCTCCAAGTGTCCGGGCGTTAAGATAGGACCCAGCTTCCAGAAGGATGGCAACGGTTGTCAGGAAGTTCTACAAAGATGAAGACGTGACCCAATGTAGGAGTGTTGAGCATATGTACTATAGCCTACATCGAGTGGATTGTCAATTCCATAAAAAAATGTTTGACTATTGCGGCTCAAAGATAAAACCAGATTATCAAGCAGCATCTTGTTGTTGGACTATTAATCACGATTTGAAGAAAAAAGTCTTTTGACATCAATACATTTTAAATAGTTGGTGGTCTCAGTAAAATCATTCATATTGCTTATGTCAAAATGCTGCCGTTATCATTTACACAAAGGAGAACTGTAATACATGGTACTACATTACCTTTTCAGCAGCATGCATTAGGGCCGTGGTACCATTCTTCTGTCGCCCATTCACCCGCACTCCTTTCTTTATTAGAAGTCTGAGGATGTCATCCTGACCGCCTGCAGCTGCAAGCATGCTCAGGGACATACCGCTGGAGTCCTATGGAGATATATACGGGCAAAAGAGCTGCAGCATTACAGATGAAACGTGTAAATGTGAACAAAACTAACCTCTCTTTGGTTAGGTGATTTGGTCGCAACCATTTTAGGGGCTGAAGTTTAAAATAACAAAAAAAAAATAGAATAATTTGTATGTTGATTTTCATTGTTGTTCCCCATAATGCCCCAAAGAGGGGCAGTGATATATCACCTACCCAAATCTCAGGTCAAACTTCAGTGTTATAAATCACTGTTGCATTAGTGATTAATCATGGTATTAGAGTAGCCCACAGTAGCCCAAAGAATTCTGTGATCCTCTTCGCAAACTAGCTCATTTTAATTGATGAAGGCTTGCATCTTTTTATTTTCTGAGATACCAAACATAATTTTGCTGTATTTCTTTCCCAATAGTGTCTCAATCTCAAGTTTGAATCCAAGCCTCCATACTTAATAAAACAGCTTTACTTTAAGTAATTCGCCAAAGAAACATAATCTCATAATCTAACATTATGGATTTCCATTACCTTAATAATATTAACAGGATATTTAATCAATTTTACCATTTCCCAGGTGTTATCAGAGTAGCAAAAATGTTGGGAAATTTCCAAGTTTTTCCGGATGCACGGGAATCCCAACTATCCAATGCTTTTTGGAAAACCATTCTCTCTCCAGTGTTGTTAAGCGTGCTCAAATATCCGTATTTCAATCATTAGAAACATTTTACCAATTCAACTTTTTTATGATCCCCCTCCAAAGGTTTTGTGATCTCACGTATGAGGCAAGGATTTTTGTCTAGAATCTTTCATATTAATTAGCCAAGGCTCCAGGTGCCTCATTACTCTACAGCATGCATAATGGAGATATGCCGTAAACATGAGTTAACAAAATTGTAAAGTGATGTTTTTTATTAGTTAACTGTACCAGAACACAAGCTTAAATGCAATTATTTTCATGCTACTTTTTAAAAATCAAACAACCGTTTCATCCATCCATCATCACCACTCATCTGAAATCTGGTCATGGGGAACCAGAGCCTATCCAGCAGTCATTGGACAAAAAGCGGGGAAACATCCTGGACATGTCACCAGTCCATCCCTGGGCAGAGGTGTTCGGGGAATGGCGTCTTGCTCAAAGACACTTTGACACACTTCTCTGCAGGTGCAGGGATCGAACTTGCAACCTTCCAATCTCCAGATTACTGCTCTACTCACTCAGCTATGCTGCCCCTTGAACACCAGTTCCATCATGGGGAAAGGCCTCTTTCCACAAAGACCAAACACTTAAAAACTTAGTTATGAATTAAAAAATGGTTTGAAATAAAAACACATTTAAACCATAATGTATGTCCAATGGCTTCACATATGCAAGCATGTGTATTGCTTCAACACCTATGTGTGCATGTGTGTCTGGCTACATACAGACGATTTGTTATCTGCATTAAACCCATCCTATTGTATAAAAGCACTCAACACAGTTG
>OMLC01011095.1:3782-16302 GCA_900302585.1 Regalecus glesne | reverse complement strand
GAGAGATATATAGAGAGAGAGAGAGAGAGAGCTGTAAAAAGAGAGAGAAAGAGGTGGTGAGACAGGAGAAAGGGGAGGAGAGATGTAGATGGAAAGACGCAGATAGCAGAAATTCAGTCAGAGAATGTGTCGAAAAAAGGAGTTCTTTTTCCTGGAAACCGGCGAGAAAATACATTTTCCACCAAGACCCTATTGTCATTTCCCTGTGCTGGTCTTTCTTAGACAGTGGATCCCCTGAATATTAGCTTGTTTTCTTTTCTATTTCATCAACATCAGTGGCTCTGTTCTGTAGTCCAGCAATCCTGAGGGTGAGTATTATATTGAGTATTTCCAAACGTCTCTGCATCATTTAGCAAAATGCCCAGGGTCTCAGTGCCTGGTGTTGGTCAGTTTCCCCTCCACGGGTTGACCATTAAGCTTAGACAGGCTGTCTCCGGCTGCTGTTCAGGCCTGACTGTCAACCAATCAGCATTGGGGTAGCCCTTGGAGCTCCTTCCCTTTGTGTGCGGCTCCATACGGTCATCCTGCCACTAGGGGGCAGAGTTGGACATGGAGTCCACAGAATTCACGCTGGAAGACTGCACTCGAGTGTGAGCAATGGACACTTCTGGGTGCTAGTAGAAAAGAGAAAGTTTTATGAGTTATCATGTTATGTTTCTGGCCATTTAAGCCCTTCATATACATCTTTTCATCCGGGGATTAGCCCCTTTGGAGAGGGTTTGAGCCAACGGAAGAGCACACGCATGTGTGTGTCTGTTCTCTTACATGCCTCCTGAAGATCCTGTCCAGCAGGCTGCGTCTGGGGGGCTCCGGGGGCTGATTCCAGTCCAGATCTGGGGGTCTTGACCCATGAGGCCCGAACACATTCAAATCACTGAAACATTCAGTTTCTATCATCTGAAGAGGAGAGAAGAGAAGAGATAAGATGAGAAGGGGAGAGTAGAGGAGACGAGCAGAGACGCGATGAGAAGAGAGGATGAAACAAGAAGAAAATAGGAGACAAAGAAGGGGAGAGGAGACATGGAGAGGAGAGAAGAAATTCATTGACCTTCAGTGGCCATGAGGTGAATTCTTCCACCAATCATACAAACTAGTCAAATGTTATTTGCGTTTAAAATGTCACATGAATCGTATACACTTACCTCATTCTGCCATGGGATGGAAACACTGCCTGTAGCAAATTTGGAATAGAAGTCATTGTCAGTTTGGTCCAGATTTACTCCCTTTACCGTCGAGAACTGCTCTATGTCCAACACATCCTTACAGTACACTGCCCGGGGCTGGAAGAGGAATAGCCAGGAGAATAAAGCTGCACTCAGGGTTGGGCAGAAGAGTTTAGAAATGGATTCAGTACTTGAATATTGAATATTGAATACACATCCCAAAAAAGCCCCTGATTCGGATCACATTTAGAATATTTCTTTAAAAAACAAACATGTATGAAACGGTTGTATCGGTTGAATATTTTTCATGAAAAACTTGCTTATTCCTAGACATTTTGGTGTCTCCATACCATTATCTCAATATGTGTTGACCATCTGCCAACTACCTACAGCCTTCTACCGACATTCGATGCAGGAAGAAATGTGTGCATGCTGATTTGAAAATATTGAACAGTTTTTCAAAAAGACTCGATGGTTACCTTTAAGTAGGAGCAGGGCCGACACCAGGACATATTCTTATAGGTGGATATTCAAGTTTTTCTGAGGGCCATTTTCAGTTGACCTCATCTCTCTATTGTTGAGAGGTCTATTTTCACATGTTATTAATAATCCCCATAGTGTGGGGCTGCACAGGGACCTAGATGGAGCCTGAGGGATTCAGGCCAGATCCCCCTCCAGATGCTCCATGGTGGGGCTTTACCACTGAGCTCCCACACACCCCTCTTCTCTCTATTGTTAATTATTATTACTTATTATGATTATTATCCATTCATCCATCATCAACCGCTTATCCAAAGTTGAGTTGCGGGGCCATACTGGAACCTATTCCAGCATTCATTGGCAGAAAAGTGGGGAAACAGGACAACATTCCATCTCAGAGGTTGGGCACTTAGGGGTTCAGTGTCTTGCTCAAGGACACCTCTACACGCTTTCTGTGAGGAAGGGTGATGGAATCATCAATATTCCAGGTACTAGACAACCACCCTACCTCTGGAGCCGTTACTATTATTAGTGTGTCTGAAGGCGAAACTATAATTTCATTTGCACAAGTTCATTTTTGAGTATTATCAACTTGGGCTCATACTGTATTTACAATGTTTGTGTATACTGGTCAGTTGGATGAAGATGAACTGTGCCTTGAGGTCCATGATCATTTGATTATGTTCATGTAGAGCACATGTACTGGGTTTCACCTATTGTCAGGCAGATGCGAGGTTTTTGGTCCAATCACGTCTTTAGGGGTGAGGCTAAGGACTGGGAGATGAAAATAATATAGAATGATAAAACGGGTAGTGTGTAGGAGTTGTGTAAAAGAGACGGAGATTTATTAATGTGTTGAAGAGCTAGGAAAGACTATTTCACTAGTAACCATAACAACAAGCACTCTTCGTCACAGAAAAGTTATGTCATCACACCGCTAGGGTCAGTGGGTAACGTAGTCAAAGAAACCTAGCGACGACCAGTAGAATATAACATGCATGTAAACGTGGGCGAGATTGCTGTGAATTATAACCGTTCAAATTTGCTAATTGTCCTACGGGTGAGTGGCCACCAAAAGTGCTACAAACGAAAGATATGGAGATTCGGGAAATCAAGGGAACAAAAGAGATAAGTTGGACTTTACAGCTCGCTAGATAAATTGTAGGTTAAGTTTTACGTTTGGTGAGTGAGTAGCAAACATTTGTCTGTGAGGATTTGGACTCGTGTGAGCCCAAAAACAAGTGCCAATGTATAGTACGATAAGCATGTCTGTACTTAAAAAAACTTGGTATTTTATTTATTTGTTGATTTTATTGTGTTACTATCTGAGTTGACTGTTGGTCACCGATTTGTGAGAGGTTTGTGTGTGATTCGTGTTGAACACACACCAAGTTGTAGCTAAAGGGCCATACATAGTCTATATATGACTATAGTTATTCACTGTTTATTTTTCTCTAAATGTCAAGAGCAGTTATTTGTTGTATGGGGGATTGTGGTCATTGCAGTATAGCTACGGTTTGGTATTCCTGTGGTTACCTGAGGCCTCCTAATGGCCTAATGTATGTTTGAGAAGCTACACAATGAGCATATCAGTGGCACAGGTCTTAGCTCCTCCCATGCTATCCAATAGATTCCATTATATGTAAGGGAGCAAAGTGGTTAGGAGGGCTACATTATTATTATTATTATTATTATTAGTATTATTATTATACTGCATCATCAAGGAATGGGCTACGACGGAGAAACAGGTTTACACACTGGAGCTGCAGGCAGACACACAGACACACACACACACACACATACACACTAAATCAACTACAATGCACAGAGTGAATCTGCTGCAGTAAATGAGAGGTTATCCTTACACATTGTTGCTGAGTTGGGGATTGCAGCCTAAGCCAAACCTTTAAAAGTCAATTTCCTTCTATTTAGTTTTCAATTTATACATGGGCCCCGTGCTTACCCACAAAGTGGAATGAAAACACCGCCCGTAACGCCAATGCTGAGGTCAGTATTCTGGGATATGTTTCCTCAAAATGTGCAATTTAACTTTAATCTGAACACTGGTGTTTTGAAACATAACGTGGGCTGAGTACTGATAATTCATTTCTGTATTCCGGTTATGTAACACCATCACTTGTACTTTTTTTGCAGCCCAACCCAGGCAGTACAGTTATTTGACCACGACAGTCACATTTGTTCTCCTTCAAAAGCTATTATGTAAAAGTAAGTCATGACAACATACAGTAGGTATTATTACAATGCACTCACATCAGGCACAAAGGAAGGATCCAGTATCCCAGCCTCCAGCCTCTTAAAGTTGATGTTTTTGAAGAAGGGGTTCACCATCACACCTGCACCACCGTCCGCCGCGCACCCCAGCCTCTGCTTGTGGTCTTTGGTCAACAGCTGGATAGATGGAGAACATGCAGAGAGGACTTACACGAGCAACATCAGCAAACATATTTTCATTCATCCATCCACCACTATCTCTCCTTACCATCTTACAGATGGCCTTGGTGTCCTCTGAAAACTTTTCATTGTACTCCTCTTCTTCCTCCTGTACCCTCTTCTCCACCTCCTCCCGTTTCACTCGTTCCTTACGTGCACGGAAGGGTGATCGCCCTGCGGTCATCTCATAAATGAGGCAGCCCAGCCCCCACCAGTCGGGACTCATCCTGTACTTTTCGTTGTTAATCACTTCTGGAGCTGGGAAGAGGGGAGTGGGTTAGCGGTGTGTAAAAGGGTCGGGTCTTATTAGCATGGATTTTGTCATTGTGGATATGAGTTATGATATCGGGTTACTCGCTCACTTCATTACTGAGATTTAAGAAATGGAAGCACTGCTACCCACAGCCTAACGATGGCATCGGAATACAATCCTCATACCAGATGTTTCAGCAACAGAAGACACTGCTGTCCCTCGGTTCAACTGTGTGCAAAAGCTCCAGTTATCTAGGACTCCCCAGTTGTGCTAGCCACGATAGTCAGCGGGTGCTACAAGGAGCCGTTCTCGCAAGCTGAATGAGAAAATAGCTCAACAGTGTTGTGCATCATTTTAAAGGACATTTCAGGCTATAAGATTTCAATTTTGTTTTAGATTCCCAATGTGTAGGCTAGATAACTGAGTTAAGCGGAGCTTGTTGAAGCTATCTTTCATTTTCTTTATACAGTAAGATGCCATTTTAAAGCAGTGTCTTGCAGGACTCTCATGTCGAGAATCTCCACAGTGATGCTGGTGAGTATAATCATATCATAA
Organism: Regalecus glesne; assembly: GCA_900302585.1. Classification (NCBI taxonomy): domain Eukaryota; kingdom Metazoa; phylum Chordata; class Actinopteri; order Lampriformes; family Regalecidae; genus Regalecus; species Regalecus glesne. The sequence continues at coordinate 11,400 of OMLC01011095.1, read as the reverse complement.
CTGATATGAGATGACGGCAAAAACAGCAAAAATAAGACCCAGGCTGTAAGGAAAAGGAAAGAGGGATCTTCTTTACACAAATCTTCATGTAGATGCTGATGTCCACCATGTCTTACCCATGTAGCCAACTGTTCCCACTCTCCCTCTGATGAGTTCCCTCTCAGGCACTTTGATGGCTAGCCCCAGGTCGGAAATACGGATGTGTCCTGCAGCAGACGCAGTTGATAAAGGTCAGGATGAATAGGGTGAGTGTCACAAGTTCAAGCTGGTGTATTTTTCCGACACATATACTCAGATAACAGTGTAGCCTGTATGGTATTAATGAAAAAAAAAGTCCATCCGCAGCATATCAGGGATGCTTGACTGTTAAACAATAATCATGAATCTCTGCCGAGCAAGCACTGATGCAGTTAAGCTGTAACTCTCACCGTTGTCATCTAGTAGGATGTTCTCTGGTTTCAAATCCCTGAAAATAGCAAAGAACATCGATGTCTTCAATACATGATTATCATCTTATCCAGGATCTAGTTCTTAATATTGATGAATAGATCAACTGAGACAGAAGAAAGAACTTTATCTTTATTTATTTGTCATTTATATGCATAAAACAAAATTTGCTCTCTGCATTTAACCTATCCTGTTGTATAGGAGGAGTGAACAGCTGCAGTGCCCAGGGACCAACTCCACTTCTATTTTCTACTGCCTTGCTCAGGGGCACAGGCAGGAGTAGTATTAATCTTAACTTGCATGTCTTTATGATGGTGGGAGGAACCCGTAGTCTACACAGGAAATCTACGCAGACATTAGGAGAACATGCAAACTCCATACAGGAAGGAGCAAGACTCAAACCGAGGACCTTCTCGCTGTGGCGACAGTACTAACCACTGGACCACCGTGCAAAGACCACGTCTCCCCATTTTGACATTTTTCAGTGACTACCTGTAGACGATGGATTCCCTGTGCAGGTGTTCAAGGCCACAGCAGATCTGAGCAGCATAAAACTGGACCCTGTCCTTCTCAAAGCCGGGCGTGCCCATGTTGTAGATGTGAAACTTCAGGTCTCCGCCGTTCATTATGGTCAGCACCAGACACAGAGCGTCTTTGGTCTCATATGCATATGCTAAACTCACCTAGAGGGAGAGACAGATGATGGGGTGGCATTAGGCTGTGGATGTGGGGACATGTGGTCACACCAAGGGCGTGAAAGTGTTTGGGTGTGTTGTAAAAGGGTTTGTCAAGTCAAGCAGGGGGACAGACAGACAAGAAGACATGAGGTGATAATGTACTGTGTGCTTAGAAGGCTGTTTGTGTCTTGTATGTTCACTTACAACAAATCTACTGTTGACTTTCTCCAGTATCTGTTTCTCATTGAGGGCCATGGACTCTCCTTTCCTCTTCTTGATTCTTTTCTTCTCCAGCTTCTTGCAGGCATACATCTTTCCCGTAGCTCTGACCTGGCAAGCGCACACCTGACATAGGGGACAGGCGAAACCCAAAAACCAGGTGAGCACACTGCAACATCTAAAGCCAGGATGTTTAGAATGTTAGCCATGAACTCCACAAACAGCAACATTATATCAACACCACTAGTCATCATCAACCCCATTTCAGCAAATGTACATCATATAGAATCAGGATCAGGTTTATTGGCCATGTTTGTTTGCAGACCTGTGGGATTTGACTCTGGTTTCATGGCTCTCAGTGTACTTAACATAGAATAGCAACACAACAATCTTCAGATGTATACACAAGGATTGAGTATACTGTACCTCTCCAAAGCCCCCCTTCCCCAGCACTCGGTACTGTCTGAATGTGTCTTTAGTGACTGGTTGCCTGAGAAAACACACACACAGCAAGAGACATTAACAGACATTCATACAGTATTGACCGGGACAAAGAGATTATCTGAACAGCTCAATGGCATCATGAGTCAGTTTCCTGTACAGAGGATAAGGCTTCTAATACGCAATTACACTCCCCAGACGCACAGGCTTTCAAGGCAATCAAGGATGTTCTTAAAGGCCGGCTGTAGACTTTAATAATTACTGCTTTAATATACATTGGCAACTAGGCACCGACCAGGGCTACAAATGATGTAGTGTTTCCTGCGATCATTACCGAGACTGTCAATTAAAAGAAACCAAATCCATCTTGAGGCTTCCTCTATAGACCTGGTTGTAGGCTAGCCCCGGACTGAGATGGAGATATCATCATCTGAAATGACTCAATTAGCCCGTGACTAGACTAAGTTCGATACACACATGTGAAACTGGTCATAGAAATGGAACATGGAGCGAACGAACCTCTCCAGCATCTTCCACTGCAGGAACCGATCAAAGAACATGCTGTTCTGGTAGTCCAAGAATGGAGTTCCACTCAGATAGTCATGTAGGTCCCTGGGGTCATGTAAAAAACAGCAAACCCAGTTACCAGAAACAAAAAAGCTAACCCCCCCGATAAAAAAAATAGCATTCATTAAAAATACATATACAAAGATATAGGGAAAAAATAAGTTTGAGCCAAGCAAACAGGACGAAGACAGACAAATGACTCACTTGCAACATTCGCTGAAGATCTCCTTACAAGGGCTGAGTTCAAGGTTCTCTCTGCACTGATCTGCATAGACCTCTGCTATGCCTACACAGTCAGACGACTGCCAATGCATTCGCACATACACAGGGAAATACAGGCATACACCAGCCAAAGCACACACACCAATGTGGACACAAAACCTTTTATTACATAAAAGTTAAAATATTTTTTTACATAACCTCTTATTCAGAAAGGAATTCATATGAGAACATTAGTTATTAATGCTTTAATGACCTTGTGATCTTACATTATTGAAAGGTCATTTTCGATCAGGAATACTAACAAACTGACTGTATGTTTAAAAAACCTTCATGACAACTACAAACAATGATACTACTACTACTACTACTACTACATGATGACAATAATAATAATCGTAATAGTAATAATGATAATAATAGCAATAATAATGATAGTAATAACCTCTTTTATAGGGACAGTGAATATCAATGAACATTTTTAGAATGCAAATATGCCAGATTTAGCCACCAGGCCAATTTTCATCTGTTGCCTCAAGCAATTAGGGGTTCAGTGCCTTGCTCATGAACACTTCAACAATCTTTCTGAAAACTGGGGATCGAACCACCAATCTTCGGATTATTAGATGACTGCCATACCTCCAGAACTAGGCCGCCCCTTACAAATGCTCAAAATAAGCCACAGTACGTAGTGAGTAGATTCCTCCACAGCATACGATGTAGACTAAATCAGATGAATGAATGACTTGGATTGGAAAAAGAACAGATGGATAAACCATATAAAGCATTTACTTCTTTTGAGAGAAACTTCTGGATGATCTGGTCCCCTCTGCTTTTCCTCTTTTCATCGGGCGTCACTTCATAGTCTTCCTACATAATAAAACAAATCATCACTATCAACACATTTTAAAGGCGTTCCGCTATGCAGTGAGGCACATGGATAACATGCAGATCCATTTGTTCCACTTTTCATGCTATTCCAGCGGTTTTCATACTGTTGGTTTGCATGGGTGGGCTGAGTAATGTATGGTCGACATGCCATTACGCAAAAATCACACATTCCTTTCTTCGTCCCTGTTATTTATATCCAAACAAAACACTGGTTTTGGCTCCAGGCTCGAGTAGAGCTTGGGAGGGAAAGAATTAAGCGTCGCACTCATACTAGCCCCTTCAAATGGTGCACCATATATGCTGCCAAGCAACACGTGATGCAACGCGAGATCACTCCTGACAGACTGAGAGCTCCGTGGCAGCGGTATGGAAAGCATTATTACTTAACGCGTTTTAAAAAGCAACTTGTAAGTTATGGGAAAGGGTGCAGTGACATGGAAGCCGCTCTCCATGCTGAGAGAACTCTTTTCTAACACGATCCTGCGTTGCCTAGCGACCCCACAGTAAACACGGTGGGATTCCATGAGGTCCTGGAGTGTCACAGTTTGTCACCCCCGCATCACCAACTTTCCATTACAACTGCACACACGCATGTACGCGTACACACAAACACAAACGGACATACAAATGCATGTATACATGCACGCACAAGCCTGAAGCTTAAGTGAAAACCATGCCTTTAAAAATGAGGCCAGTGTCACTGGCAAAAGTCATAAAAGTAAGGATGAAACCCACATGACGGGTGGTTTATTTCATTTGGTGTCTTCAGCGTTAAATTCTGGCACGAGTGTGTGCTTTAACGTGACACGAATGAGTAAAACAGATGCATCATGAGAGAGGGAGAGTGAATTTGAATTTGATTTGAGAGAGAGGGGGGGTTACTGTTTAACTGGATCTATGTCAGAAGCTTAGGTGAGACCACACACACACACACACGGACACACACACACACACTGGGTGTAAATGAGCTGTCTGACTTCAACCCTTGCCTCGGGGGTCAGCCAAAGGGGAATGAAGACGCCCCTTTAGCCTTTTGGACACAGAGGGGATCCATCACACATTCATACATGCACACACCTTCCTCTGACGTCAGAGGAACCACAGGGTGCCCCGAGCACATTCCTTCTCCTGCTGCACGCCAAAACACACATTATTCCGTCGCACCATTGTGAGCGTACATTTGCGCGGCTTTGAGCATTGTTAAGAGTCAGTGCAGACCTACCTGAACACGTTTTCACAGATATGACATGAGATACACCTTCACTGGATTCTTTCTCACTTTCTAAATTTAGACTCGAGTGGCTGATGTATCACAAACATGTTTTGCGCTCTTGCTCCAAGTGGTTTTACGTGATCTCAGAAACCCTTTTCACTGAAATAGAAACACGTCATATTGATTTTGAAACAAACTGCGATACTTCTACAGTGAGCCAGATACTGCAAAGCTCTCACGCGTGTATGTATTTCCTTAACCTTTGTGACTTCACTAGTGATAATCACACATCGCTTTCAGGGCGGGCTCACTATCTCCGAAGCCCGGCTGGGATGTTACATTGAGTTTGTTCTGAAAACAACTACTTAGCATACTCTCTGTTTGCTTTCCTATAGTTAGCAGGGCCAGTTCGAGCATTTGTTCGCCAGGAGTACTTCAAAGTAGTTTTCCCTCACAGTGTGTAAGCCACTTAATGGGAAGGGGTTGACCCTGGCAAGGACGGGGGTTGCAATCTGTGTGTGTGTGTGTGTGTGTTTGGGGGTTTTATTGGTAGGGGAAGGGCTGGTGTGTAAAACACTGCCGTATTCCTACCCAGTCACACACGCACACACACACACCCTGATATTCTGGGCATTACTCTGAAGACTCAGATGTGTCATGTGTGAGGTATTCTGTCTAGACATGGAGAGAAATGGGATTTGGGGAAAGGGCGAATAGTTGGAAATGAGGGGAGGGTAATCTGAATGGTGGAATAATCACAACTCGTTCTGATTGACTCCCAACACCACATGGCCCGACATAGCCCCAGTTTCAGGCAACACTGTGAGCCACGTGTGAAGACATTTTTTTTAAAGCGTGTGCTCTTTTGCATACCATTGCGTCCAGTAGATTGATGCATCGCAGCAGTTCAGGTCTTGTCTCACAGTACTGACGAAAGAGTAGCAGTCCAATGGGCTGTTTCTCACACAGGCTGACATAGTCCCTCTCTGCATGAAGAGAGCGCAGACACATGATTAGAGATGTTGGCCCTTACATTAACAGACAAAGCTACACAGAAACATGAATACACTCAACGCCACCGACAGGCTCTGGTGCATCATACATGTACACACATGTAGAGACATGTAAGGAAAAACGCATAAACACATACCAATGCTGTTGCCCAGCTCAGTGCACTGGCTTATATGTGGGAAGCGAAGGATCTCCTTCCATTTTTTACTCCTCCCTTTCCGTTTCCCTCCTCCACCTATAGGGTGAGAATAAAACAAGGGAAAAAACGTTGAGCTGAGAACATAGTTTTGGACTGGTCACTGCTTTTTCCAAAAAAATCTGCTTGCTTCGATTCGAGATTTAAAATCTCTCCTTTTCCAGACTGACCTTGATAACATAGATGGTCCCTAAGCATAGCTAGTATAAATGGTAAATGGACTTGTTCTTATATAGCGTTATTCTAGCATATTGGTTTGAGTGCACTCTCCAGCTAATTTATAACCCCTTGTTACTTATGATAAATATAATATTTCCCTTATCACTGTGGGAAATTTGCCCTTGTGTGATATTTGTGGTCCACCTTTTACACACTTGCATTAGCTGCAGTTGACATTTAGGAATTTATTGAAGAATAACTGCAGGGGGGTGTGCTAGCTCAGTGGTAGAGCTAGCACATTTTGGGACTTGACGACCCGGATGTTACAGGTTCGAGCCCACCACAGGTTATCAGTAAAGCTATCCGGGCTTAATCTCCCACACTCCATCTAAATCCATGTCCACCCTCAAAACGTGGGGACTAATCATGACACATAAAATGGACCTCTCTTTCTTCTTGCAGCTTTCAATACCAGGGTGCACAGAGAGCACATACAGTCATCCCAGATCTCTGAGCCTAAAAGACTTGCTAGGTTTGACCCTGCACTGCCATGATTAAGCTTTTATAATGTATGTTTTGGTAAGGGAGGTTTATCAACTTTGTACTGCTGTACCCCACAGCCTCACCTTCCTCCTTTTCACCTCGTCTTTTCTTATCTTTGGTGAAAATGACTGAATGACCATCTCCCTTGTTCTGTGCTCTTTGTGTGGTGAATGATCAAATGCATGCCCCTTCACTTTAATGCACCTCATTGTGTCCCACGCCTTCCCTAAGTCAGCGGCCTCAAGTCGAGTGCCATGGACTTCTTATGACAGCGCTTTATTCTGAAACCCCAATTGTCCAAAAATACGTCCCATTTCCCGAAAGCATATTTGTCCGACAGCCCGTTTATTCAAAAACAATAGCCCATTGCCCCGAAGGCCCATTGCTCCGAAAATATACTCTCCATGTAGCTGAGTGACTGCTGGTGTTGCATTGAAATCCGTTTCCCTGTCAGGATCTGCCCCCCCCCAACCAGAGTTCAATGCCACACCAGGATGCTCGGTTAACTTTACGTTATCCTCAACATCAACCTAACCCCAACCTTAACCCGACGCCTACCTTAACCTAACTCTGACCAATAGCTAACCTGTTTCCACAGGGGGAAACGGATCTTGACGGGGAAACAGTTTGATACAACACCGGCAAATTCCATCCAGTCTCATTGCATATTGTTGATGTGAACTAGCCAGATATAAATATAATAAATTTAGTATGTCTTGTGAAGTGGAGATGACATTCTCATTTGTACATTTTAGGGTTACACGTCCTATTCATGGGAATTAGCAGTAAATGCTATTTTCTACTTTGGATGTGAAAATACACTAGGATATTAAGGGCATGAAAACTCCAGGGAGGGAGTGTATTTTTGGAACAACTGGCCTTTGGAGCAGTGGACGTTTGTTTTCAGGATAAGGAGCTGTCAGAGAAATGGGCTTTCGGGCCAATGGGGCATCTTTTTGACTATTGAGGTTTTAGAATAATGGCTGCCCCCTCAAGTTGACCCCCCCTCACACACACACACACACACACACACCT
>OMLC01011015.1:5797-17846 GCA_900302585.1 Regalecus glesne | reverse complement strand
AGTAGTATTGTGTATTTATGCATGTTCAATAATCCAGGTAAGGAAAACGCAAAGGATTGAATCTGTTCATTTGGACACAACATTTATTGAAAGAAAGACTTCATCAACTATCTAAATGACTTTTGCAGTCTCAGCTGATTCAACTAGAGGTGGGGATACCTGCAGTCGTTGAGACCAAAGAAGTCAATTTAACATAATGAAGCATTTCTCTCAATAGATGTTGGCGAAGAGGATGACAACACAAAATAGCTAACATGTCAGGCCAGGACTCTGCAGTCTGCACCTATTTACTGGCCAGTAGCCACTCTTTCAAAGATAAGGATGTGCACATTGTAGATTGGGAGGGACACTGGTTTGAGTGGAAAGTGAAAGAGCCCATCTATTTGAAGAGGGAATGACCATTGGGGGGACTAAGAGTACATCTGAAACCATTCCGTTGGCTCGGCAGTAGAGTGCTTGCCTGGGACTCGGGCGCGGTGGATTTGTGTCCTGCTGTGAGTCTCAGTAAATGTGAGCCATTCGTTGTAAAGCACTTTGAGTGCTTGTTTGACCAGAAAAGCACTATATAAGAACAAGTCAATTTACTATTTACCATTTTACCATCTCACACTGCAATGATTATACCTATTCCCCAATCATCTGTGGATAGTACATATAACCATTGTAACTCTAGTTAATATTCACGACAATTTGTAAATGAAACCAATAATTATTTTTTGTTATGCAATTGTGTAGTTTATTATATGATTGGTGGATACCTGCAGTCATTGCAATGGATGAAGTCGCTTTTATGAGTGATGAAATGTTTTTCCCACTAAGCTTTATGTCCAGAAGAACTTATTCAACTTTCTGATTTTAAGTCACAATTTCAACACAGAAAAAGAAAAACTAAAAATTTAGATGCATATTATTAAGCATGTGTGTGTGTGTGTGTGTTTGTGTGTGTGTCCAGTGAAGAAAATACACCTTTGGACCTGGATGATCATGGTGGTCGTACCTTCTTAAGAGTTCTTCTTCACTTAACTATGCATGACTACCCTCCGCTAGTATCCAGAGCCCTCCACCTGCTCTTCAGACACTTTAGCCAACGGCAGGAAGTCCTGCAGGCTTTCAAACAGGTACCCCAACTAAATATAAATACATGGCTATACAGGGAATGCATGCTGACCAGAAGCTATGCAAAAAGTGTGGATACCATCTGAAGGACTTGAGGGGATCATAAGGTTTCACTTACAAAGTGTTTAAAAGAAATTAAAGTTAAAGTTACACAAATCAGATTAAAGATGAGCTAATGACTGATTTTGATGCATTTCTATACAAATAAACAAAACTTCAGATATTTTCAGATATACCAGCTTTATTCAAAAACAATTCTGCCTTCATATGTTACAGAGGTGTGATGATTCACCAAGTCACATCAATGTGCCAGGCTTAATGTTTAAGATATCGGTTCATCAATTCAGAAAATATGTTGTGGGCAAAAAATGTTATGAATGACAGAAAAATCAGTGTGGGCTTCATGGCTATTCTAATGTACTAGATGACACCTATCCCTCACTATGGATTGTCACCCTCCTATTATCCAAAATGGCCTCCTTGGTCTAGGAGATGGTGAGAGGTGGTTGTCTTGGCACCACTTTTACAGGAAGGTAATCTCTTCCCTATTGGCCATCTCATCACTGTGGGAGATCAAGCAACCCAACAACTGCTGTGTCATCTGCAAACTTCTCCCTTCTGCTTGAACAGCGTTGTGAACACGTGAAACATGAAACAGGCTTGTCCTGTCTATTTTAAAGAAATTTGATGCAGTACAAGACTTTCATGCTCCACACAATCATTTATCTGCCAAGTGAGCCCAATGATAAAAAAAACATTTGGATTAATACATCTGCTACTTCTGTGTTTTATATCATGCTATGCACTATACTTGCTCAATGTTTAGTGGGGCGAAGTCACAAGGGCTAGTGTATACATACCATGTCAATTGTGTAGGGTATTTATAATTATAAAGCATATGTTTGTGTCTATGGCTGTTGGTCAATTCATTTAAATTGCTTAAAGCTGCTATTCTCACTATGCAAGTATGAAATATTTCTCTGACAAGCATATATTACACCTTTTACTACTGGTAGAATATGCCTTGTTCTTTAAATGGTTGTTTCTAAAACTACACGTATGTGTTGGATCTAGCTTTAAATGGACCCTCCGTTAACACAACACATGTTTCATTGTTATGATTATCTCTTCTCTATACCGTTACTTGCTAGATGAGCCTTTCTTATTTGGCATTTTCCTTCAAGGGACACAGCTCATTCACATAGCAGTTGCAGCTGGGAATGCCTGGCTGCATTGAGGGTATTAAAGTGGAGGAGTATAGTTGAGTAATGGGGTCAGTAGAGACAGCATAGCCCAGGAATAAGGCAGTCATCTATTAATTGGAAGACTGTTGGTGTGATTCCCCGGTTCCTTCAGAAATCATGTGGAAGTGTCCTTGAGCAAGATCCTGAAACCCTAATGGCTAGGGGCAACAGATGAAAATTATCAATTCGAAACCGCTGCCTCTGGCTTGTCAATTCCCAAGGCACACTGATTGCATATACAGTATATAACTTGCATTACTCTCTGGTGGACTGCACACCCTTGATGCATAGACATGCTGTACAAATTTGGGGGTTGTGGTAGTGCAGCAGGAGAGTTCGTGCTTCCAGGTGAAGCATTGTGGGTCCATTGTGGTATCACGAAAGGGCATCCAGCCTTGATCCCCTATTCTTGGGTAAATGTGAGGCATAACATTGTAAACTGTTTTGAGTGGTAGCTAGACCAGATAAGTGCTATATAAAAATAAGTCCATTTACCATTTGGAAATGACACTGCTGGTGAAATGGTCAGCTTTTTCCTTTCTCTCTATGCGTCCCCAGGTCCAATTGTTGGTGACTAGCCAAGACGTGGAGAACTACAAGCAAATCAAGTCGGACCTGGACCAGCTACGCTCTATTGTGGAGAAGTCTGAGCTCTGGGTTTATAAGAGACAGGGGGCAGATGAGGTTATAGATGGAGAAGGGCTCTCCACAGAACCAGATCATAAGAAGGTAGAGTGTCAGTACAACATCTTAAGTTCCAGGCATGACCTGAGGATCACTAGTTGCCACTCGGTATCTTACAAGTTAAACAAAGCCTCTGATTGTGATTGACTTTTACTGCTGTATTCTGAAGGTTGACTCGAATGGTTTGGAGAAACCAAGTAAGCCAGAAAGCACTAGCAGTTACAACTACAGAGTGGTGAAGGAGGTAATTATTTTGCCTTTAAATCTTGCCGAGGCTGTTATTACTAATGCTATTATGACCCACTGTCTGTTTTTGTTTCTTTTACACCTTCCTCTCTCTTGCTCTTTTGTTCCCATTCTCAAACCTCTCCCCTTTTTTTTATCTGTCTCGTCTGTCTGCCCTCCCTCTACTGTTCTCTTTGATCCTTGTTCTTCATATATTTTCTTTCCCAGATTCTGCTGCGGCTCAGCAGGCTTTGTGTCCAGGAGGGTCTGTCAGGGAGGAAGAGCAAGAAGCAACAGCAGCAGCGGCTGTTGAGAAACATGGGGGCTCATGCCGTGGTCCTTGAGCTCTTGCAGATACCCTATGAGAAGGTACCTAGATTGGTCTTGGGCCACTAGCCTGTGGACTAAGTCCAGCCTGTGGACTGGCAATTTTTTTGCTGCCCACGCTATGTTTTAGATTTATTAATCGATCTGGACTTTGTATCTGTTTTATATACCACTTTCCTTTTTAATTTGTCAAACATTTCTGTTTTTATTTTAAAGTACCCTGTTAAAATTAGTTGTGTGGCCAGTTTCAGATGATGTAGGCTAATGTTGGCACTCTCGCTCTCACATACACACACACACACACACGCACACAAACACACACTGTAGCCAGGCAGTGCAACTGTACAAATCCAGGTGGTAAGTCTACTGCAAAATACCTCATGTTAGCTTGTTAACCTAATTTTTCATCACTGCATACAGATGTTTTGTAAAATTGCCCCTTTCAAAAGACAAAAGAAACTTTGACTGGGAGCACCTACAGTGCAAGAGAAATGGACTTGTGACTACTTCATTAAATTTGATGAACCTGGGATTCATCTAATTTGCGAGGAAAAAGGTGCCATTTAGCAGGATTTCAATCTAAAGTGACATTACACTACCAAACATGTAACAAAGTTTTATCAGTTCAAAGGTGACAACATCCTTCACAAAATCACAGAAGACTTTGATGCGACTGGCAAGCTAGCTATGTTGTAAGTGGGGCAATAGTGATAGCTGGCAATCCATTTATGGTGGGACAATTTTGGAGAGACTGCATGCTGCAGGTAGTGAATGTTGCCTGCTGGGAGAATGCAGTATCTTTACTCCAGGTTCAGCCCAAATACAGTGGCAGAACAGATCAGCAAGTTATCAGGCAGAATAGAGTTGAATCTGTTTATATGGACAGTGCATATTACTGAACATTTAGAATCTAGATATGCCATATTTAGCTAATTTTCAAGCTAATGTTCATCTATTGTTCTAAGCAACTAGGGGTCACAGTGTCTTGCTCAAGGACACTTCGACATGGTTTAAGAAGGAACTGGGGATCAAATCACCAATCTTCCAAGTACTCGAGACCATCCTACACCCTGGGCTATGCCTCCCCTTTACAGACAGTTTGTAAGGATCAATTTGTAAGGATCCTTTTGAGTTAATAGAACTGCAGACTTTATATCCAATGCACACCTAAAAGGTGCTATGCAATGCAGTTGAGAAGTTTACAACACCGTCAGTTCTGTGTGTTTCCAGAGGAAATAGATGCAACATATCGAGATGTGTTTGCTCCTGCTCAGCCAGTGCACTTCTTTCAAGTAAGTGTCCTGAAAAGGTTTTTTGAATTTAGGGTGGTGATAAGAGAATTCATAAAAAAGGCAGGCTATATATTCCTGAGCTTGATGATCCCAAATAGCTCATGGATTCAGCATTCGTAGTAGATATCACACAGACACTTTGCATTCTTAATTTAGAACTGCAGGGGCCAGAGCAACTTGTCACTGTTGAGTTGGATAGTGTGAAAGCCTTCTCTATGAAACTCAGATTATGGATATCACAGCTCACAGGGAAAAAATTGTGTCTTCCTCCCAAAATGCCAGTCAATTATTACTCATGGCGCCAGAGTTAATTCTGATGAGCGTGTGACTGCCACTGAAAATCTTGAGCAGGATATTGAGAATCACTTTTCTGATTTTAAGACTCGTAGCACCACTTTCCAGAAATCTGTAGACCCCCTTTCTCTTGATATGGACATCCAAGCACATTTTAAATGGAGCTCATACACTTGCAGTGCAACACTGAGCTCAAGGCAAGCTTCAGAGAGGCACAAGGAAAGCAGGAGATGCTTGGACAGTTTCTCAGAGAGCATCCAAAGATGTTCCCACAGTTGTCCAAATGGTCCAGGCAGGCTATATGTATTTTCGGTAGCACAAGTAAAACGGTTCTTAACTAAGAACTTTGATGAATGAGAGCATAGATCAACAATGACCAATAAACATCTCCAGGCTGTCATCAGGGTGTCGATTCCGTCAAAGCAAATTTGTCTCATTTGTGTCATTAGACATATTAGGTTTATAGCAAGAAGTAAGTTGAATATTTTGGCATAGGCCAGTCTACACTATTTACATAATGACCTGTTCATGTAAAAACTTTGAAAAATGTGAAATAATTCTTATAAATTATGTGAAAGTTATGAAGTCGAACAGTTTTTTTCTTCAATCCTATTGCACCGTGGCCCCGCTATAAGACCACCTGTCAAGTGGCCCCCAGGTAATTTGAGTTTGAGATCCCTGCTCTCAGCTGTAGGGGGTATCTTTTTTTCACATATTTTTGCACCTTCTGGCGATTTTTCATGGCATTCATTTCTATCCACTTAGGGAGAAGATCTGCGCATGCAAGACATCATGAAGTTGGCCCATCAGTTTCTCCAGAACTTCTGTGCAGGAAACCAACAGAACCAAGCTTTGCTCCACAAGCACATCAACCTATTTCTTAACCCAGGGGTGAAGAACAGTGCCATCCAAGAACATGCATCCCCTTTCATATTAACCTATCATTTGATCTTTTTGCTAGTTTTAACCAACTAACTCTCTTCACTGTCATTCAGATTCTCGAAGCTATCACCATGCAACATATCTTCATGAACAACTTCCAGCTGTGCAGTGAAATCAATGAGCGTGTGGTGCAGCACTTTGTCCACTGCATTGAAACACATGGTCGTAATGTCCAATACCTCAAGTTTCTGCAGACTATCGTCAAAGCAGAAAACAAGTTCATCAAGAAGTGTCAGGACATCGTCATGGCCGAGGTCATACCTTCCTATTATTTCACTTTGTTTATAATTTCCTTTTGTCCATCACCTCAGCATAACATGAAGTTTTATTGACTGCACTGTGCCACAATTCATTATTAGTCACATTGTTGTACGTTGCTCTGGATAAGAGCGTCTGCTAAATGCCTGTAATGTAATGTAACATTACTCGGTCACATGACTTTCTCATTCCCGCCACAGGTTGGCTCACAACCTGGCCATGGATACATGTAGCGACCAGTTGTTTATTCTTTGCAACATATGCCTTTGCTGTATGTTTGTTGTTGAAATGTAGATTTTTACCTCAATCTATAGTCTGCAGGAGTTTATTATCTAGGGAACAGTTGCTGTTGTTTTTTAAAAAACTTAATAAGTACCTGGCCCTGACAAGTTGAAAGAAGTTGTGCTTTGCTTGCTATTTGGAATTCAATCACCAGGCCTGTGACGTCATGTCTAAAGAACCGTTTTGATTCACTTGAGTCAAAAGCAAATGACCAATATCAAGAGAACATAAGCATACTGAATAACTTGGATCTATATATTGTTCTTAAGAATTGGACCACAAGCTAGGCTGAATATCCTGAAATAACTTGTTCAGATATTTTGAACTACTTGCTATTCACAAAGAGTGCCTACACCCATGAAAAACTTAAGAATTTTAAGTCTTGAGGCCAACAACCAATTTTTTGTGGATGGGTTAAAGAAATATTTTTGCTTAAAGCCTCTAATGGGAAAATCCTTTTTATAGTGTAAGATAACTTTTGAAAATATTTCGGCCTGCTCTACTATGTATCCATTTGAAATGGAACCTATCAAAAATATCTGGGGTTTAATTTTTTCTTCCAGATTTTATAAACTTCGCTTTTATTGTATTTACTTGGATAGCAATTGTTTTAACTGTGATCAAGGAATGTGCACCCAAACCCTAACAAACCACTGTAGACAATAGATTAGCAATGTAAGAATGAACCTTTCTTAACTTTGAAATACACTTTCGTAGAGAAACAAGCAGTGAAAGCACATGTTGCATAGAATAAATAAACAGTTGCTGCATATATAAATGTATAGGTTGTGAACCAACATGGCAGCGAAGTTATGTGATTGATGGGAATACTGAATTGACTGTTTTCAAAATGATCCAGGTTCCATTGGTAACAGACTGTCCTTTTCTTTTCTTTTTTTTGTAGCTGGTGAATGCCGGGGAAGATGTTCTTGTCTTCTACAATGACCGGGCCTCATTCCAGACATTGGTCCAAATGATGCGTTCAGAACGTGACCGTATGGATGAGAACAGCCCTCTGATGTATCACATTCATTTGGTGGAGCTCCTTGCTGTCTGCACTGAGGGCAAGAATGTCTACACAGAGATAAAGTGCAATTCCCTGCTGCCATTAGATGACATTGTACGGGTGGTCACCCATGAGGACTGCATTCCAGAGGTGAGATGACACTGCATGTGTACAAATAGAAGTGTTAAAAAATTTGTGATGACTAACTTGTCTTAAAGCGGGGGCAGTTATGGCTCAATGGTAGATCATGCGCTTCAGGAATTGACAAGCCAGAGGCGGTGGGATTGAATCCATCGCAGGACATCAGGAAGGACATCTGGCCTTTATCTACCAAGCTTTATCCAAGTCCGTGTCCATCCTCACAATGTGGGGACTTGTCATGACGTGTGAAATGGACCCCTGTCTCTTAGCTTGTCTTAAGGGAAGGTGGATGATTTTAAATTTTTGGAGTCGACTGTCCAAAGTAGTGGGGAGTGCGGAAGAGAGTTCAGGGAATGGATGGAGAAGAGTGTATGGGCTTATTTGTGACATAAGGGTATTGGCAAGAGTGAAAGGGAAGGTTTACAAGATGGTAGTGAGACCAGCTATGTTGTATGATTTAGAGACCATAGCACTGACAAAAACATAGGAGGTGGAGCTGAAGGTGGCAGAGTTGAAGATGCTAAGATTTGCATTGGAAGTGATGAAGAAGAACAAGAGTAATGGGATGAGTAAATTAGAGCGAGAGGGGGTCTCCAGTGGCGTAGAGGGCTAAGGTGCTGTTGAGCGCATCTCTACGTCAAGCAGCTGGGTGTTCAAATCCTGGCCGCGCCATTTCCAACCACGGCAAGAGCACTAAAGGTAGTGGGGAATAAATGGCTAAGCGTCACCTGGGTGTAAGGATTAGGTTGGATGAAAAGGATTCCTGGTTCGCTAGTGTCCCCCTCTGGGTCATCCAAGCGCTTGTGGTTAAGTGAAGGGAAAGTACTCTTACTTCGTTCCCCTCTGACGGCCAAGCACTGTACTTTCCCCGTGAGACCGTGATGTGTGAAATAGCAAGGGCTAGTCGTCATGTGACTCGGAGGAGAGACATACTGCAGGTTAGTTCTTCCTGTTGATGTTCTAGAGGAGTATCAAAGCAACAGATCCAGTCATTGGCAACTCAGGGAATTGGGGTGGGGGGGGAATTGGATAAAATGTAAAAAATAAATCTATACAAATTCAGAGGGAGAGCTCAGGTTGGAGAAAAAGCAAGAGAAGCTAAATTGAGATAGTTTGGCCATGTGCATCAGAGGCATGCTGACATACTAGGGGAAGGATGCTGAATAGGGAACTGCCATGCAAGAGCATAAAAAGAAGACCAAAGAGGAGATTTATGGATTTGGTGAGGAAGGAAATGTAGGTGGCTGGTGTGACATTAGAAGATGTAGAGGATAGGAAGAGATCGAGATGAATGATCTGCTGTGGCGACTCAATTAGTTATAGATATGCTCTGTTCTATAATCACAAAAAGAGGTGAATCTGTTCAACTGGATCGATTCTTGAATGAGTGGCTCTCCTGTGTTGAGCCTACAGGTCAGGCCAGGAGTCTGTGGTCTACACCCATCTACAGGCTAGTGGCCACTCATTCAAGATGATGATGTTCACATCCTTGATAGGGAGGAACGCTTGTTTGAAAGGGGGATGAAGGAGGCCATTTATGTCGAGAGGGAACGACCATCTTTGAATAGGGGTGGTGGCCTGAGAGTACATCTATCGGCGTCTTACAATACCGTGATTGTAAATATTCCCCAATCCTTTGTGAATGGTGCTCATCATTGCCACCGTGTAAGGCACAGTGCTTGGTCCCCTTTTCTTGTCATTATACACCACCTCAATTGGTGGAATAATCTGTTCCTGTGATTTCTCATAGCATTGCTATTCTGACGATACCCAGCTCTTCCTTTTGTTCCCCCCATACTCTCAGCGCGTATCGCGCAAATGAAAGAACGCCACCCTCTACTTAACATTCTTATGACTGAGCTCCTTGTCATCCCAGCCATTCCCTCTATACAACATCAGTTCAACATGCAGCTTTGAATCAACCCAACTCATGTCCACAATATCTGCCCATAAGTTGGGTATCATGATTGATGACCAACTAACCCTTAAAGTTCCCCTGGGCTCTGTTGCTCAGCCATGTCAATTTGACCTGTACAACATCAGGAAAATCAGACCGTACCTGTCTGAGCATGCAGCCCAAATCCTGGTACAGGTTTTTGTTATTTCATGCATTGACCACTTCAACTCCCTACTGGCAGGCCTCCCCACATGTAATTTTTTAATCTCCTGAGTCCCTCTCATTCATTAATAAAAGGCCAAGAACCCAGCTTTTTTGTGAACATCTCTGGATTTGATCACTTGATGGACTTAAATAATGAAAATAGGAGAATGGGATCTGCATTGCTTCTGGGCAATGCCTGAAGCCACATACTTCTTGTCGGACTCGAGCTTAGCTTTGGACCACTTGCATTGTTCAGTCTTGACTAGATCCTTGCTAATGGTGTATTAACTCTCAAATGTACACCACTTTGTATAGAAAGCACCTACTAAATGAAATTGTAACTTCAGCAATAATCCATATCACTAATTTTTGCTGATACCCAATTGAGAATTTCCATTTGAACAACCTGGAAAAGAATGTAAATGGCATCTCCCTTTAATAATATATACTTCTAAGAGTAAGAGTACTTGGACTTTATTTGAAAAATACAAAAGTAATCTGGACTTCTGTATCATTCTTATTCTCTGATGGTAGATATATCTAGATTCACATTTTAATTTGGACCAACAGCCAGAGGGCTTTGTGATTGAAGATGTAAGAAATTGGTATCAGTGGACCACAAACACAGATTCGCTTCTACAACGAAGGAAAAACTAGGTGTTTGGTTTGATTGTTACTTTACCTTTCAGGTGAAGATCGCCTACATCAACTTCCTGAACCACTGCTATGTAGACACCGAGGTGGAGATGAAAGAGATCTACACGTCTAACCACATGTGGAAGCTATTTGAGAACTTCCTTGTTGATATTTGCAGAGTGAGGACAAACGAGCATATCTGCATAGATATCACTCAGAATACATTGACAATTTTGAAATGGTATTGGTCATTTTTGTGATGTTTTGGTGCTTTCAGGTGTGCAACAACACAAGTGACCGTAAGCATGCAGACACTATCCTTGAGCGCTATGTGACTGAGACTGTCATGAGCATTGTGACCACCTTCTTCAGCTCACCCTTTTCTGACCAGAGCACTAGTCTACAGGTAACTGGCTACAACTATGTAAGACTATGCATGTTTTGCAGAGATTTTAGCTTTTAAGAACTAAATAAAGAAAAAAAAAAGGAGAAGTGGTGACACTTTTTAGGACTGATGTGATATGGACATTTCATTCAAACAGGAGATAGGCTTCTCAACTTCTATTGAGGTAAAATTCAAACATCGGAAATTTTAGGTACTCTCTTTGAATTCTTCCCGTGATACCAGACTTGGCTCTCTAATTCATCTAAATGAAACCAACCCTTCCTTGGAACATGAATTTCAATTACCCTGCTACTTAACTTTAGCATTTTATTGATTAAAGATGTGAGACATAATGGATATATCGAGGCCTCTTTTGGATGGGATGTATCTTTTAGGTAATAGATGAGATCAGGCAGATGGTAGATCAAACCTACTACTACTACTTTTGGCTGATCCCGTTAGGGGTCACCACAGTGGGTCATCCATCTTTATCTCTTTCTGCCCCTTGGTCCTCTGTCACACCAGCCACCTGCATGTCCTCCCTCACCACATCGTAAACCTCCTCTTTGGTCTTCCTCTTCTCCTCTAGCCTGGCAGCTCCGTATTTAGCATCCTTCTCCCAGTATACCAGCATCTCTCCTCTACACATGTCAATCTTACCTGTCTTGCTTTGTCTCCAAACCTTCCAACCTGAGCTGTTCCTCTAATATACTTGTTGCTAATCCCGTCCTTCTTCATCACTCTATTGCAAATATCAGCATCTTCAACTCTGGCACCTCCAGCTCCACCTCCTGTGTCTTTGTCAGTGCTACTGTCTCCACACCATGCAACAGATATCTCACTACCATCTTGAAAACCTTCCCCTTCTCTCTTGCTGGACCCCATCTGTCACAAATCATTCCTGACACTGTTCTTGACCAATACCCCAGGGTAAGAGGGGTCACATAGGGATGAATCGGTGCTCCTCAAAATGTCCACCCAGTCACCGGGTCTCACTTAGGATCTCTATATATGAATGTGTGTATGTGTGTGTGTGCATGTGCGCCCATGCAGAGGAGAGCAAGAAAAAATGTCAACTTGATTCCACTTTGATGGTCATCAAGACTAAACATGAAG
>OMLC01011013.1:12472-30952 GCA_900302585.1 Regalecus glesne | reverse complement strand
TCTCATTCTCTCAGAGTGAGAGCATGAGTCAGAGGTAAGTTCGAGGAGTCTGAAATCCCTCTCAGATTTTTAGGAAAACCTCAAAAGGCATCTGAGATTTCTCCCCTCACCTGTAAAGGTTGCATATTTAGAGTAGTGTAAGAAAACGGACAAATTCTAAATGCAGAGGTGCACACTACTCCACTCCACTCTAACAAGGGGCACCACTGTGGCCGACTGTTTGTTTTCACACATAGCCCGAGATGCATTGGTCTTTGATCCAGATCGGTCATAACCGCCATCTCCGAGATGGAGGTAGAGAGGGCCGTATTCAGTAAGACAAACAAAGGACTCTTTCACATCTGTGATAGACATACGTGGCATTTTCTACTTTCTTTACTTTTTTTTGCAATTGTCCATTTAAAATTTCCCCTGCTCCTTCTATTGCTGTGCTGATTGCTTTTTACCTCATAAGGGAAAAAAACGTTTTTCCAAAACAGATCTCAGCTTGCCATTTGCTGGCAATGCTTGAGGGAGATGGTTAGGACTGTGTAAGGGCCTCTCAGTTCTTCCTGTTTCTGTGCACTCTGCAAATGGAGCCAAGGTTACCCGGTTGCCAGATGTGAGCTGATGGTGTCTCTTATTGCCAGTCTATTCATGCGTACACACACACACACACACACACACACACACACACACCCTCCCTAAATTCTCTGGACTGTCCTGTCAGTCTGTCATCTGAGCCAAGGCTGGCACACACACTATATATTGTATATTCATACAATATTTTCTTTTTTCCTATTTTGTGAGCAAGTACTAAAGTGAACTGTGAACAATGAAACAATACCAGGAGAGCTTGACAGGGAAAAAGTAAATATGATTATCTTTGATAAAGTAAAAAGTTAACTGTTTACTTTGGACTTAGACAGATATTTTAGGATATTCAGTAAAACACAAAAACCTTTCCCCATTTTCAACTGTCTGTACTTCCCTTTGTTTTCCTATTTCCTCCTTACCCTCTCCTCTCAGTCATCTTTGCCTGATATTCATTACATTTTAAATACCAGCACTGAGACATCTGGGTGACTTGCACCAAGTGAGAAGCTATTGGTTCTTCTGTGTTTTTCAAGGAGACAGTAAGTTAAAGGAATATTATTTTTTCCCCATCCTGGGTCTTGTTTTCAAGACATTTTTCTTATTTCCTTTAAACATTGGTTATTATATTGTTTCACTTACTATATTCATTTGAGATTTTGTTCTCAGTACTACCACTGGATACAGCATTCCAAGGCATCTGAACACAACCTTAAATCAAGATTCAAGAACTTTATTGTCATTGTCCAAGGAAAACAAATGTCTGCCTCAAATGATGCACACCGATGGTAAAAAGACAGATAAGAGATAAGACATATAAATATTAACAATGAAAAAGTACAGTCTAAAAATAAATACAAATATGAGCAGTATAAAGTAGTTGGTGATAGAATATAGTACAATCTATGAGGTGCAAAAAGTGCAGTATGGCTCTGGTGGACTGATGGAGTGGCTTAAAATGACATGTGAGTAAATATCGTAAATATTGCACATAACCAACGGTGGCGGTAGCTCAGTCATGTCAGACTGACGAGATGTCAAGAGTTCATTAGCACAACAGCTTTTGGAAAGAAGCTGTTTTTCAGACTATTTGCTTGTGTGCAAGTGATCTAAAGCATCTACCTGATGGGAGGAGCTGGACGGGATGGTATCCAGAGTGTGTAATCTTATATGATGCTCTTAGCTCTCCTCACACAGTAAAAGCTATGAAGTTGTTCTAGTGATGGAAGTTATTTTTTAACTTTATTTTTTTTATTTCACACTAAAAAAGAAAGACAACAAACGAAAACAAGTCCATTACTAGCTTATAGGTCCATCTATTCAGTCACAATGCAATAATTCTGTCCTGTTCATTTGCCATTACTATAATTATTAGTGGTATCACCTACTAGTGGTATCACCCTCACCCCTTCTGTAATAATTCAAGTTCTCCCATTTCCATTCACACTGTTCCTACCGCATTTTCAAGGTATGTGTGAACCTCTCCATATAATAAATGTCCTCCACAACACTCAGCCACTGTTCTCTAGTAGGTGGGTCTACCTTGTACCAGGCCCTTGTAATTGCCTTTCTGCTAGCCACCAATAATACTTTCACCAGGTAATTATCTGCTCCTTGTACCTCCTCTTGTGGAATGTTCCCCAGATATAATACCAAGCAAGTCCTCGGTATCTCGTATCCCATTATCTCCCTCAGCACATTCCAAACTCCCTCCCAATATCCCTCTGCCTTTTGACATTTCCAAAACGCACGTGTGTGGTCCGTCTCCGTCCGACCACACGACCTCCAACATGATTTCTGATCTGGTGTCCATCTCCCCTTAATCTTTGGTGTTATGAAAAACCTTATAATGTTCTTCCACCCAAATTCTCTCCATACCCTAGAGCTAGTGACTGAGTATTAAGCCTTGCACACATTATACCATTCATCTTCTGTTATTTCTATTCCAAGCTCTTTTTCCCATTTTTCTTTGATATAGACAGTTGAATTAACCCCGCTGGCACATGGAGCTTGATTTAGAGCTGAGATTACTCTACATTTTCTCCCTTCATCATTGTCTTGATGCATGCTCAATAATCCAGGTAGGGAAATCACAAAAGAGGTGAATTTGTTCAGCTGGATCAGAGGTTCATTTTTGAGGAGGGGGATGTTTGCCTTCAGCTTAGACTGAAGAAGTCACCTGGTGAGTGACGAAACGTTTCAAAAATGAACCTCTGATCCAGCTGAACAAATTCACCTCTTTTGTGATCCCTTCATCATTGTTCTATTAATCATGCTTTGTTCTTTGGGTTCTTCTAAATTTCTACATTTATCTCCTTTAAATAATAATCCCTCACTTGGAAGTATCAAAAAAATTAGATTTCTCCCTTAAAGCCTGAAAACTTTACACCCCCCCTCAATTTGTGTACATATTGCTGTAATACCACTATGTGCCCATCTCTCAAAGCCCCTATCACTGAATCCTGGTTTGAATCTCTTGTCAGGGGTTATCCACCTCAGAATCTTTGCTTCATTCTGTAGTCTATACTTTCTCTCTACCAAGTACCAAATCCACAACGTGAAGCTAGTTATTGGGTCCAATGATCTCTCTTTCCTTTTAAACAATTCCCTATCAGTTGTTAATGTTTGTACCGGGCTAGTCTCCACTCATTTCTATATCCTTCCATCTAGCTGCATATTCTCTATTACACCAGCAAGTTATAGCCCCGACTTGTGCAGCATGGAAGTAGTCTTGTAGTTTTGGTAATACCATGTCCCCTTTGTCCTTGGGAAGCGGCATGGTGCCATATCGAATTCTTGGCCTCCTCCGCCCCCCCCTCGATATCCATTTATCCCACTCCATAAACTGTTTCTGTGATATCATTGCTGGAAGAGCCTGAAACAGGTACAGTAGCCTCAGTATTAAATTCAACATCATTAATTCTATCCTGGAACTACGATCCAATTGTAATATTGACCATCTTCTGAGCTCCCTATTAATCTGAATATAATTAGCAGTTTATAACATCCCTACTCCCTTTGTGATGTTCACTCCCAGATAGCTAATTGTTTCTGAATTCCACTTAATTTGGTAATTTCTCTTCTAACTCTGGTGTAGGGATATAGTTTATGGCTTAGATCTGTATTTTGATGACATTAAGTTTGTATCCTGAGTAGTATCCATACTCCTCCAGTAGGATCATCGGTGCCGGGAAGGACTCACTGGGTCTCTCTAAGAAGGCTAGCAAATAATCCGCAAACAACCCTATCTTATGTTCTCTACCATTCACCTCCACCCATTTGATGTCCTGGTTCTGCCTGATCACCTGTGCCAATGGCTCTATGAATATTGCAAGTAGAGTTGAAGAGAGACTACAACCCTGTCTAGTAGACCTTCTCAGACAGGAGGGGTCTGTGAGACTAAAATTCACCTTGATCCTAGCTGTTGGCTCATGAGAAAAATACTTAATACACTGTACTTCATTACAACCAAATCTCGGGGGGCCTCCGGTGACGTAGGAGGTTAAGGCACCTATGTTCAGTGCATCTCTGCACCACGCAGCTGGGTGTTTGAATCCCTGCTGCACTGTTTCCAACCACAGCCAGAGGTCCATAGTTAGTGGGGTATAATTGACTAAGCCTCACATGGGTATAGGAGTTAGGTTGGATAAAGGATTCTAGGTTCCCTAGTGTCCCCCTCTGGGTCGTCCAGGCGGTGACAGAAAGCACTCTGCTTCGTTCTCCTCCGACGGCCAAGCACTGTGCTTTCTCACTGAGACCGCGATGCGCAAAATAGTGAGGGCTAGTCGTCACGTGACTTGGAAGACTCACATGCTATGGCTTCCTCCTTCCTGTTGATGTTCTAGAGGGGCATCAAAGGGACCGACCCAGCAGTAGGCAACTATATTCGGGCAGGAAAAAACGGGGATAGAATTTTAAAAATAAAACGTTAGGTCCTCCTGCTACATACCCCAAAACACACATGCAACACAATCACAAACACATGTCCTTACACATCTGTGCATGCTCAAACACTTGTGTGCATTGCTTTGTGAAGACAGATCTCTTTTGATTAAAACGCAGAACTATCAGAGGACAGAGATGATCTAAAAACTGTTTGCAGAGAAACTGATCACGAGTACAATTTGTATTATTAATTCATTTACAGACTTTTGAAATATACTAGGTCAGACTCTTCTCA
The DNA here is from genome assembly GCA_900302585.1 of Regalecus glesne. Classification (NCBI taxonomy): domain Eukaryota; kingdom Metazoa; phylum Chordata; class Actinopteri; order Lampriformes; family Regalecidae; genus Regalecus; species Regalecus glesne. The sequence continues at coordinate 26,199 of OMLC01011013.1, read as the reverse complement.
CATTAAGGAGGCTGATCATGGCCTTTGTTTTTGTCTGTATGTGCACAGATAGCAGTCACAGCAGCCAGGGTACCAACAACAAGGCAGACCGGTTGAGTGCCAAGCTGAGGGGCCTTCCCGATTCTAACGAACCATATGAGGCCAGCAGCCAGAGGGAACTGGGTAAGGAAATACTCACTACCACCACCACCCCAACACACACACACATATTGTATTTGCCATATTCTCTTCCACTGACTTGTTTACTGCAGAGCCTGAGTTATATCAAGATAGTACTTTTGAAAGTGTGATAGTAAGACCCATATCATGCTTGTACTTGGATTAAACATTAAATAAGCAGTGGTTATGGTGTGTGTCTGTGTGTGTAGATGCGTCCTATATTGACCCACTGGGGCCTCAGATGGAGAGGCCAAAGACTGCAGCCAAAAAGCGTGTGGAAGAGGATGACTTTGCTAATGAAGAGCTAGGAGATGACCTTCTTCCAGAATAGTCTTCCCTCTTAGGTCCTTGATTCGCAATAAAATTGCAGCATATCTAATTGCACTGTCTGATACTTAACTGCGAGTAACCCAGATCTAATAATGTTTAGTGTTTTCCTCTCTGAACACCAGTAAGTCACTATACACTTGTAGCCCAAAAGGAAATAATAATTTGAATTGGTTGATAGAAAGTATATATTTTTAAAAACATAAAAATGGGGGAAGGTAGGGCAGTTACCTGGTGGTCTGAGGATTGGTGGTTTGATCAACACTTCCTTAAGAGCACGTTGAGGTGTCTTTGAGCATGACAATGAAACCCTAACGCTGTTTCCTCCCCTTTCACCTAATGAGTGCTGGAATAGGCCCCCAGTATGACTGTGTGACCTGACTTTTGATAATCGGTTGATGATGGATGGACGGATACATGAAAATAAGATTCAGAATCAAAACTTCTAAATATTTTCAAATCTGCTCAGAAACAACATCTGGCAACTTTTTATTTTTTTTTAATCAATTGTATCCTCTTTTTTCCCACCTGAATCCCCCGAGTGGCCTAGTCCTCGCTATTTCGCACATCGCAGTCTCGCGGGGAAAGCACAGTGCACAGTGCCCCCTACACCACCATCTGGCAACTTTTTAAATGTATTGAGTAAATCTATCATTTGCATTGAGGCCATGAGTGTATACCATGTTACCCAAGTTCTTTTTGACTATGATCAGTCTCTTAACCAGAACAGAATACCTCCTCCCCCCTCATCAATCGCTTATCCGAAGTCAGGCCGTGGAACTGCTGGTGCCTATACCAGTACTCATTGGGCAGAAGGCAGAGAAACGCCCTGGACAGGTCACCACTCCATTTCAGGGCTGGCTTGGGGATCAAGGCCAGACTGTTCCTTGGCACTCTGCGGTTGGTTTGAACCCATATCCTCTGGCTCATTAGATCCCGAGGGGCGCACTCTACCCCTGAGCTACTACGGCCTTAGAACAGAATACCTTTTAACTATTTACTCCATCTTTCTCTTTGAATAGGCTTATCAAATCTGGATCACTTGTTCATAAAAATCAAACATCTGATCATCATTTTCTGCACACATGCTATAGACTTAAAAGGGAAAAAGTTGACTTTTTTCATACATCAGACAAATTTTAACATTAAAGGGAAAAACTATAAATTTGTATTATTCAAGAGGCGTTTTTCCCCCAAATCGGTCACCTCCAGAAACTACTACTTGAAAATGTACAGAAGTTGTTATATACCCATTTTAGTCTTTTATGTTGTTGTTGTTAGTACTGAACAAAAAGCTGTATATTTGTAAGCCAGTATTTTTTTGGGTTCCTTCATATTTGTTTTGTAAAAAATGTATATTACTTGATATGTAAAATGAAACTGTTGTATTATTAAAAAGTATTTGTCAATCCTCATGTGAATGTTTTGAGAAAAGGATAATGAACTGGAGTACAAAACGGACTCCTACAGCACAAGTCATGTATTTAATGCGTGGGTCATCTAGTAATCAGAAGGTTGCCGGTTCGATCCCTAGCTCCTTCAAGAAGCTTGTTTAAGTGTCTTTGAGCAAGACACTGTACCCCTAACTGCTCCCTGGGTGCTGCAGCCGCCCACCGCTCCTCCATAATTAGATAGATTTAAAAAGAAGGTGTATGTACATACATACAATGTTCTCTGCAAGTGACATTTTATTATGTAGGACCATTGAGCAGCTGCAGCATCTGGAGAGCAGCTAGGATTTCAGTGTCTTGCTCAAGATTACTTCGACAACCTGGAGGAACTGGGGATCAAACCAGCAATCCTTCAATTCCTAGTTGACAGCCCTACTTCCTGAGCTATGCCGGCCTCAATACAGTTAAAGGAAGAGGAATAGTTTTATTGTAAGATTATAATGACCAAATAAAGTGACTTCATACCACAGTTGTATGTAACTTGAGGATTAAGCCAAATGTCACATAACCAACCATTTTTGCAGCCCCATGTGCTTTTAACATCTTGTTCTATGAGATGAAATGAGAAAAAAATAGACTAGACTTGCTGGCAGGTGTTTATGAGGTCCAAGTCCCCCGTGCAAGTCGCACTTGGCACCCCAGAGTCCACGCAAGTCAGGCCTGATGTAAACAGCACAGAGGGAGGCTTAAAGAGTGTTAAAGGTGTTGAGTGAGGTTAAGCAGCTGCAGTCTGAGTGTCACGTCATGTGTATCGGTACAAGGATAGGGTGAAAGTGCAGGAATGTGTCACACAGGATATGCATTGTACGAGTTCCAGACATAAGGCCAATAGGTTTGATGAAATGTCATTGTAAATATCTGTACTTATTCTCATGTCTATAAAATTTATGAATGGCAACGTATTGGAAATGTGCTGACATCTGAAATCAAATAGGAAAAATATCTTTTTAGGCTCAATAATCCAGGTAATCAACAAGGCCCAAATAGTTCAATCAAGTTATCTGGACATATGTTTAAAACAAAACATGAGTATGTTTCAACATTCCACTGAATGGTTTCCCCAGCTCTCAGTCCAGTATGTGACCCACCCAGCTCCATTTTAAATGAACAGAGATGTCAATTTACATTTAAATCTCCGTCACTGGAATCCCCAAAATATGGTAAATAAATAAAGCAGTTCTAGGCTGAGCTTGCACAATACACAAAGTCCAAAGCTTAACTTTAGAAATGGATGGATGATGGTGCAATTAAAAAAAGAATGGCTTTGCTGGCCAAGCACTCGTAGCCTGAAGTTGAGTGATATCTTCAGAAAACCTAATTCAAGATTTTAAAGCCACTGCCATATATTAAAGAAATTATGTTGAAATTATGTTCACCAACTGTACAAAAAAGAGAAAGTCAGAGTTTCCATTAACAAGATCAAATGGTTCTCTTAGGGTCTATTTATATAACATCCACGGTGTGGGTGTCCGCATAGCAGACCTGAAACATGATAACGGGATATTGGATGTGGACATCATTTCTATAACAGAAACGTGGTTGTAGCACAATGTACAACAAAATATTACAATGCCGGCATGGACATTTCATCATGAAGTCATGTTTAGTCATACAGCCAAATGGCAATTTGACCAGGCTTTCAGAAACAACCAGACTGGTGCTCCGGTCACAAAATCCCACCTGGTTGTAAAATTCTGTATATCATGACTCAGAGGCCATGTCGAATGTTCAGACCATAAACCACACACATATTCATAAAGCTGTGTACACTAACATCATGCAAAATCGGCCTACGCATAAAGCCAGACAACTATAATGTGTCATTGTAATCCATTTTCAGCAGGCACAACAATAAATGGTGATTTGAACCGCAACGCACTTGTTTGGAAATCAATGGAAATCTTCACTAGCAACATAAGTCAAGAGGATAGGATGGCATCATAAGAGGGCGACTTGCCGTGAGTTCCGGACTAATTGTGACACTGTGAAAATGTCTTGGTCCATTTTACGGGTCAGGATGAGCCCCCACATTGTGGAGGTGAGCACGGACTTTGATGGAGTTTGGGGGATTGAGGCCTGATGTCCTTCCTGATACCCTGCCGCGGGTTTGAGTGCCAGGGCCGTCGTTTAGGGGTGAGGATAATTCTAGGGGTCCACAGCTATTTGGGGGCCCACAAAAAACAACAGTAGCCCATTGTGTTTCCCCCCCTTTCTATAACTAAATTATTATGCATTGGCTATTACTCGTACTAATGTATGATAATACATAGAGTCGAACGAAAAAACATGTATAAAATTGATCTTTGGTGATGAAAGTCGGGGGATGGGACAACAGCACAATAGACTATAGCAGAAGGGAATACAAGATCACCCATGACAGAGAAACGTGCCTAAATATCACAAAACTGAGCACTCACCACAGTTGAGAAGGTCAGACACTCTCCTCACTCCAGACACCTCACTGACCTGAGGAAGGCCCAGTGGAGGAAGAACCAGACGGGCTGAGGTTCTGGATCAACTGAGGGACTCCCACTCCCCAGCATGATACCGGTCAACATGAAGTCTCTGGAGAACAGGTTCTGTGCGCTATGGACGAATATCTCCTTCCAGTTGGACATCAAGCACTACAGCGATTAGCATCAGCGAGATCTGGCGGTCTGTCGGCGGAGATACCCGACCACAACATAGAACCCCCAAAGTTTCTCCTTTCACCAAGCCGATAGAGAAGAGGGACTCACGGGGGGAAAGGGGCGAAGAGGTGCGTATTTTCGTTAACCAAGCCTGGTGTGACCTTGGGAACATTTGGACAATAGGTACCTTCTGTTCGCCTGACTTGGAGCACCTTATGCTGCAGTGTCGGCCATTTTGATGACCCCCGGGAGTTCACATCGGTCAATCGGTCATAACTACAGGTGTGGATATTCTCCCACAGGCTGACACCGAGAGAACACTCAGAATTTCATTGAGCGATTAACGTACTGTATCTCCGGAGATCCCGTTTGCTGAGGCCAGGCTCTTTTAACTGGGCTAATCCACCAGCACTTTAAATTTAATACAGATGGTGGAAATATGTTGGATCTCAGGAATACTCTCTTCCGCAACGGTAACAAAGCCCCTCACCGCCCGCCAACCCGATTAGACCACGCCTTCATCCTGCTCCTCCTCCTCGTCTCATAGGCAGAGGCTTCATCCTGTAGGACCAATCACTGCGGGTCAGACCGGTTAGACTCCATCCTACCAGTCTATTTTGATCACATGGACTGGGAGATTTTCAGGACAACAGTAAATACTCATGACTACTTAGACGCGATCATCAGCTTCATCAAGAAATGCATGGAGTATGCAGTCCCTACAAAAACACTAAAAAAACATGCCTTACCAAAAGTCATGGATCAACAGTGATGTTCGTGCAACTGTCTATGCACAGACTACAGCCTTCAGCTCTGGCTATCCAGAGGAACATTAGCATACACTTTATGGATTCAGTACTGCTATTAAACAAGCAAAGGTGGAGTATAGCAAACAGATGGAGTCCAAGCCTGGCTCCAACAACCTGACCTATATCGCAAGGATTCCAAAACGTAACAGACTTCAGAGAAAAAAACCAACAAACCTCAAACACAGCTCCCACCCTCCCAGGTAACTACATTCCTTTTGTCCTGGGTTTGATCCTTCTGATAGAGCCCCTGGACCCCCTGCGATGCCCCCCCCCATTTACCTCCTCCACTACCACTGAAGATCAGGACTGCCTCCTCTCCCTCACTGAGGCTGAGGTTCTCCATATATTCATATGGATCAGCCCATCCAAGGCTGCCAGCCCAGACAGCATTCTTGGGCAGGTCTTGAAGTTCTATGCTCACCAGCTGGCAGGAGTATTCATGGATATATTTAACCTGTTCCTTTCTCTCCGGACTGTGCCCACCTGCTTCAAATTCACCACCATCGTCCCCATTCCTAAACAACAGAAAAATAACTCTCAATGACTGGGGCACTATTGTCCTCGCCCCCATAACCAGCAAGTGTATTGAGAAGCTGGTGGAATCACTCATCTATCCCTTTCCCCCTCCCCCCAATGGGCCCTCTGCAATTTGCGTACCGCCCAGACAGATCCATAGAGGATCCATCATCGCCCACATCCGACACACTACCCACTCCCACCTGAAAGGGAGAAACACATACGTGAGGATGTTGTTTGTGGACTATGGCCCGGTGTTGAACACTATTGTGTTCTCCAAACTTGTCAGTAAGCTGAAGGATCTGGGCCTGAATGGAGCACAGTGTGACTGGAGCCTGGGCTTCTCTTCACTGACTCTCACTGAGTACCACAGGGCTATGTCCTCGGCCCTCTCCTGTATTCCAACCACACCTATGACTGCGTGGCGACAAAGGCTTCCAACAGACTTGATTCCCCGTGGCGAGGAGACAGTCTACAGGGAGGAGTTCAACACCCTGGAAAAGTGTGTCCCAGGACACCCACCTCTCACTGAACATCTCCAAGACCAAGGAGGTCACTGTGGATGTGAGGAAAAGGGGGCACACTCGCCTCCCTGTCACCAACACAGCAGAATGGCGGAGAGAGTGGACAATTCCAAATATCTGGGAGTCAAAATGCACACAGACCTGACACGGTCTGGCCACACCATCTCTGCTGTTAAAGAGGCCCAACAGCGTCTGTATGGCCTCAGGCGGCTAAAGAAATGTGGCCTGCAGCCCCGAATCTTCATGGACCTTCTACCAGGCCACCATAGAGAGCCTGCTGATAAGCTGCTTCACCACCTGGTATGGCAGCTGCACCACTAAAGACCACCAGACCCTGGGTAGGGTTCTGTGCACAGCTCAAAACATCACTGGATGTGAGCTGCCCAGTCTGCAGGAGCTGTACACCCAGCGGTGTCTCAGGAAGTACCTAAAGGTCATTCAAGATTCAGGGTACCCACACACTAGCCTGTTCTCCCTGGTGCTCTCAAGCAGGAGAGCTTCTTTCTTCGGACCATAAGACTTCTAGATGTAAGCACAGGTAAGGGGTTACCTGCTGGACATTGCTGCCTGTTACACCCCCCAACGGCGCCGGTGGGGAAGCTGCAGGTTTATCAGCAGGAAGCCGAGCTTCATTGATGTTTCGCCCCATTAGTCCCGGAACATCTCACGATGGTGGAGTAACAGAAAGAATGTCTCCCTACTGCCCCTTGCAGCTGACCCTTGGACTCTTGCCTTCCCCAGAACTTATCCTTCCTTCCCTCCCAAAGCCAGAAGCTTCCTGGTTCCACTTCTTCTGCCAAATCCTCGAAGGCCTTCTTCAGCTTGGGACTGAACACCCCTGCAATCTTTTTTTTAATACCCGATTGATTCATTTAAATCTTAGCTTTACCTATTTTATGCCGAACTCTGTTGTACCTGTTGATTTATATGATATATTATATTTATACTTATTGCTTTACATGTATGTGTATGTTTACAGACTTTAGGTTAAATATCTTTATATCACCTTTATGTCATGTTTCTGTGATGGCGTCTCTTAAGAATTTCACACAAGGTACTTGTACAACCAGAGTAATAATAAACATCTTGAAACTGTACAACAACAATGAGGAAAATGGAGGAGATGCGTGGGTTCACGGTGTGTGGCCCCCAGCCCCCTCGGCATCGACCCCTTATAAATAAAGAGCAGGTTTAGTTCAGGCCAAGAATACACCAGCAGAACAAATACTGAGCCAAGTCCGCAGACTTTCCAGAGAAAACTTTTCCGTTCCTGTCAGGCAGTCTTGGTTTCTCGGAGGGCCCCCGTAAGGTCTTGTGGTGGTATTTATCTCCCCCCTTTTTGGACAGGATCGTGTGCGTCTCGTCGTCTGATTCCAACGTGGATGACACACTGGTGCGGAACACGCAGTGGAGCGCCAGTTGTATTTTACACAGTTTCCAGACAGGTTGGAGACACGTGTTTTCTCCGCAGAGCAGCAGGTGTGAACCGTGGAGCGCCGTCGTGCAACAGGATCGCGGGAAAAACAACAACACTATTACTGAAGACTTCTCCAACTCAAGTTACCAAGACATGACGGGACGTATTTGCGTGCTCATCCTGCATCTGATGCTCCTGAGCAGCGCGGTCAGAGTCAAGAACAAGGTGACGCGTAGCCGGCCATGCCTGGATCTGCCGGAGGAGATCCTGGAGCAGATGTTCGGCCGGCTGTCGGTGGGAATCATGAACGCCTTCCACCACACTCTGCAGCTAGCGCCGCTGGAGAGACGGAACCTGACGTGTCCGTCGGCCGCGGCGCGTCCTCTCCGCGACGCGAAGTCTCGCCTCTCCGTCAACTCTCTCAGCGTGTCCCCGTGGGCGTACAGGTGAGGAAAGCTCTCCATTGCCGCCGATTCACCTGCTGTCTGTCTGACCGGCACGTCACAAAATAGAGACTTTTTTTAGGATAAACCCAGATCAACGCGATCGGGCGGCAGGTGTGGAGTCAGGCGGTGTTATGGTTTCGGGTCAGAATGCAGAGCTACACGTGTCGTGAAGTGTTAGTGTGCGGACCCGGATTGGAGGGCACTGTGCTGAACGTAAAGCCCTGCGAGTGGCGTAAAACAGCGTGACCCGTGGTTCGATACCTCTCACTGGCGTGCGTGAGTAGGGCAGAACAGGTGACGTCACGCTCCGTGGAGAAACGTGACGCAGACGTACGCAGGTTCTCCTCATAGCCCGACATTACGTCATCACTGCCGAACCTTGAGCCGGAGAGCTGCGGAGCGATCAGTGAAGTCAGCTCGGTCCACCAGACAGGAGCATCTGGAGACGCATGGTGGCTCTCCGTGGCAGATGGCTGAGGATCACTGAAGCAGGGGAACAGTTTAATGACGTTAAAGCGGAAAATGTGTCTCGGTGTTGCTGCATCACCAAAAAAAAATAGGTGAACTGGTTCAACTGGAACTTAAAAGTTTATTAAAAAGGTTTATTCTGAGTTCCGGTTGAACCGATTCACCTCTTTTTCTTTTTTCTTACCTGGGTTATTGAGCATTTATCGAGACAAGAGTGTTTTTGTGTGTTGATGTGTTAGGATCACCCATGACTCGGCCAGGTATCCCCGTTACATCCCTGAAGCCTACTGCCTCTGTAAGGGCTGTCTGACGGGCCCACAAGGAGAGGAGGAGAGCGACCGGTACCGCAGCACCCCGGTCTACAGCCCCTCCGTCATCCTGAGGCGCACAGGATCCTGTGTCGGGGGTCGCCATTCTTACACCGAGATCTACGTCTCCGTCCCGGTCGGATGCACCTGTGTGCCGCTGTTGGAGAAGGACAGGGATGGACACAAGAGTAACCAGAGTATGGAGAGGATGCAGCTCAAGGCCGGGGAGCTGAGCTCTGTGGGCAAAAACGTGTAAAGTCCGAGGATGTGCTGCACTAAACCAGGCCCGGGCTCGACAAATGGTCTCCTCAAGTGAATTGTATGATTTCATCCTGCTCTACATGGAAGTCTCAGACTTGTAGGGAATGTGAGCGTTTACTCCAGATAATGAGTGACAGGTGATCAGTTCTCCAACTGGGGGTTTTGAGCCACATCTCATCAGGAGACCGATACAGAGATGTTAAAACTGCTCAGGCACCAGGTTAGCCATGATGTCACTGATACATCTTTACATCAGGTGGTCTTGATGTAATTCTATTTCATTGGTTTTGGGGCAATTGATCACATTGAATTGATCATGTCACTCTCATTATTTGGAGTAAATCTACTCTCATATGATCCTGGTAGCCAGACTTATTTCTCCCTAGCTGATCCTGGTTCAAGGACAAAAAATGGTTCACGGCCTCATCCATGGGGAATGGAAACGGTACTATGGACTGACTGATTCCTGGACAACAGCGAACTGGCTGTGACTAGTTAATCATACAATTTAATTAACTGTCCTGTACAGCTACTGAAGCTGATTTTCAACAGACAGTGCCCATTTCTCCACAGTCTGATGGATGGGAGGTGAAAGATTTGGGAAGAAACTTGATCGCTACTGCCACCTAGGGAAGATTTCACTTTTCAATGAATGGGAAACGTTTTTCTTAGTGATCATTTTGAAACTTAGTCGAAACTAACATTTAAGGACATCATATCCAATGAGATGGGTGTCTTTATGGAAAAACTCCAAGTGGCTTATTTCGAGAATTATTTGTAGTAAATCTCTGTTATAGATTGCAAAAAAATTGATTAATTCATCACTGTGATTCTCTCAGATTATTGAGCATGCATAAAGTCACTACGACATGTCTTGAAATACAACTAGTAGTAGCTGTTTTTGATTTATGGTATCCATATGATCCCAGGGATCTCGAAGAAGTCCTGCTCAGAGGACTTTATAAACTTTTCAGTCAGCGAAGACGCTGCTCAACACAATGGGGCATTTCAAACATTGACAAAGCTCCAGCATCCCCATACAGATTAGGCTGGTTGTTGCCTTTCCGAGCCTGTCATGGCCCCTGCAGAAAGCATGCTGAAGTGTCCTTGAGCAAGACACTGAACCCCTAACTGCTCCCTGGGCACTGCAGCTGTCCACTGCTCCTTATATGGGATGAGTTAAATGATGAATTGATTCATTTTTTAGGTCACACTTTTCTAGTCAAGCGACCATTGTATGCCTCACATTTACCAAGCGTGGGGATCAAGGTCGGATATACTTTCCTGATGCCTCATGGGGGATGGAACCCACTATCTCTAACTTAAGAGGCATGCACTCAACTACTGAGCCACCATGACCCCGAGTTAAATGCAGAGAACAAATTCCATTGCCCTTGGTCGTGTGGTTGATAAAACAATCTATCAATCTAACCGTGGCAAGATGGTAGTCTTGATTACCTGATGGGTTAAGAGATGCTCGAGTTGGAAAGTTTCTTTGTACAATGTGGTCTGAGTAAAGAGGTTGGTCTCCAAACATGTCACTAGCAGTTACACATAACGGTACATATACAGCCTCACTTGCTCCAAAACCCTTTATTTGCTTGTTGCTTAAGAGCCACATTTATAAACCCGTGTTTTGAACACAAGTGGCTTCCCAGCCTGTGTTATTTTAAAGTTATTTTGTTGAAATCCCCACATTTACTTGGGAAATGTTTTCTAGATATCAAATTAAAATTTCTCTCCACTCTCTTGTCAATCACCATTGAAGTGCCTTGAACAACTCACTCCTCCTCTGCTCTGGTAGAGGTGTTTGGTGGCCAACAGCCCAAAGTTAAATTGGGCTGCATGGTAGGATTAATATTTGCATGTATATAATCCCCCTAACCTGGACCATCATTGTAAATGAGCATGCACTTAGTCCACTTTCCTTAGTCCTTAAGTCTCTCAGACCATCTCATAGTCTGGTTGGGGGGCTCAGCAGGACGATAAGAGAGAGGGATAGTTAACAAAGCATCGGAAGTCATTGCCCAGGTTCTTGTTGTGTTGTGGGAGGAAGCTGCACATTTTCAGATCCAAGAGATCTTTGGCATGCTTCTCCATGATGGCTCCTGCAGGACATGAGGGGAAAAAGAGGAGCTGCTGTCATAACTAGCATAGCATACATAAGAGCAGAATACCATAGCATTGATGTGATACAGCAGTCAGCACAACCCTTGCTAGGCTTTTTCTAAAATAACAATAAAAAATAGAATGAATTAGTCTCACTCACTTTTTACTCTCTTAAATATACAGATAGTTGAGAAAACGCTAACAGCAATGCTAAACTACACTGTATAATATAATGCCAACATTAAAATGTTCTTATTAACTAAAACCTATTGGCAAATCAGGACATTTTAAAATTCACAAATTGATTTTCCTGTGACAACCCCAATAGAAAAGGCCAGCATGGCTCAGTGGGTAGAGTTCCTGCAGAGAACCGTGTCGAAGTGTCCTTGAGCAAGACATCATTTCCTTCATTGCTCTACCCTGTGATGGACCGACAACCCTTCAGGGGTGTATCCCTTCCTTTCGCCCACTGAGAACTGAGATAGGCTCCAGTTCCCCCCGCGAACCGAGTTCGGATAAGCAGCTGACAATGGATGGAACCCCAATGGACAAAAATTCAGAGGCCTTTCGGAGATTAGCAGCCATAATAGTGCTTTGCAATGGAAATTTTTTTACCTTCATATGATCATAACAGTGACCATGAACCCTGCAACAAGCTTCAAGGATCCTCTTGTTTATTCATCACATATCTCTATGCGATGACTATGAGCTTGAGATTATCCTTGAAGCTTGTTGGTATGAGCAGAGCAGGCCAGTCTCAGGTTCATGGTAAAAATATCCATTACACTTTCTGACACAGTGTTATCTCTACAGCATGTAGAATATATCATGACATCGTCAACCACTTATCCGAAGTCAGGTCACTGATCTGTTGGAGCCTTATCCTTGTATTTAATGGGCAGGAGGTGGAGTAACACTCTGGACAGATCATCAGTTCATCCAAGGGCAAGCATGGGGGATTAAGGCCAGATGTCCATCCTGACACCCTGTGGTGGGTTAGAAGCCATAGCCTCTGGCTTGTTAGTTTCCGTAGCACACGTTCTATCCCTGAGCCACAGTGGGCCCCTAACACTGATTGTTTCTCTTTAACAATGATATTCACCCCTTACGGTTTTTTCTAAGTCTCCTCAACAGGAGGCCTCCTAATGCACACTATGGATTGTTTCACTACAATGTGTACCTACAGGTATTGAATCAGCCTTCTATCAGTGCAACCATCCAACTGGCTCTTACCTGTGCAGAGAATCACCTTGCCCTTAGTCAGGTACTTGATAGTGTCAGCCACTTTGCTTAAACACTCTTCTGACAGATACGGAGGGTCGGCAATGACGATGTCGAAGCTCTGGGGTGCTACATCTTTCGGCAGGGTAAGGGGTTCCTTGTAGTCGTAATAGATGAACTCCTCACCGTACCTGGCAAAACGGCGGTCATACTCCAGCACCACGGTGGTCACAAGAACAGAACCCTCCAATGTCTCCTCCTTTAACTTCTGGTACACACTGGGTGTACTCAAGCATGCTATCCTGTGGTTGGACAGAATCAGTGATCTGAACAACAGTCTTTCCAATTATCTATTGTCATGTGAAAGTTTCTTTCAGTTCTTATTGGTAAATTATAAAAAGAAAACCTTAGGATTGTCAAAATAATTCAAGCCTGCTTGAGGTGAAAACTTTGATGTACTGATGAGCAGATTGACAAACTTTTCAGGGAAACTGAATTTCAAGTTTCTCTGTTGGCAAGGGGTTTCTACTCAACAAGTCTCAATTTTTCTCTTGCATGTTTTTCATAAAGTGGTCCTGCATATTGTGATTGTTTTATTCAAAACCTACTGCATTGAACTTTTCCCCCCAACATTTCAAAAATTGCTTATAGTTTGTGACTATCCCAGATGTGGTTTAGTCATCACTTGTTTATGACACTTTGGGGCTCTCTCAGATGTCTGTAGCCTCATGCATTATACAACACCTCCCCACAGTTACCTGCTCTACACACATATTCATCTAATGGCACACAAAATCCATCCTCGTTGAGGTTAATGTTTTGTTTTTGCTTTACCATACTTTACTGCATGACCCCTCTCCAAGATTGTAATGGTTTTATTGGGACTGGTCACTGGTCACTGGGACTGTACCAAACTGATCAGTGGGATTTCCAAAATGTTGGGTTGGAAGAAATGAAAAGGCTCTGAGATAACCCAACAGTCTAGATTAAATTACATTACATTATAGGCATTTGGCAGACGCTCTTAACCAGAGCGGCGTACAAGTGCACAGAGTCAAGGTACAAAAGATACTGGAGCAAC
>OMLC01011009.1:12111-28204 GCA_900302585.1 Regalecus glesne | reverse complement strand
TTTCCTCTCCACCTGACCCAACTCACCACTAGATGGTGGTCAGTTGACAGCTCTGCTCCTCTCTTCACCCAAGTGTCCAAAATAAGCGGCATTAAATCACATGATACAATTACAAAATCTATCATTGTTTTTTGCCCTAAGGTGCTCTGGCACCATGTACACTTATGAGCATCCCTATGTTCAAACATAGTGTTTGTTATGGACAATCCATGACTAGCACATAAGTCCAACAATGAGTTCAAATCAGGGAGGCCGTTCTTCCCAATCACACCCCTGTGTCTCCATCATTACCCACATGAGCATTGAAGTCTCCCAGTAAAATGATAGAGTCCCCTACAGGAGCTCCATTCAGGACTCCATCCAGGGTCTCCAAAAAGGTTGAATACTCTGAAGTACTGTTTGGTGCATAGGCACAGACAACAGTCAGAGTTTTTACTCCCATAATCCTAAAGCGTAGGGACATGACTCTTTTATCTACAAGGTTAAATTCCAATATATTGGCCCTCATCCGGGGTCTTAAGAGAATCTCTACACCTGCCCGGCGTCTCTCACCTTGGGCAACTCCTGAGAAGTATAAAGTCCAACCCCTATCTAAGACCTTGGTTCCAAATCCGATGCTGTGAGTAGAGGTGAGCCCCACCATATCTAATTGGTACCATTCCACCTCCCGCACAAGCTCTGGCTCCTTACCCCCCAAGGAGGTGACATTCCACGTCCCTAATGCTAGCTTCTGTGGCTTGGTTCTGGTCCACTGAGACCCTTTGCCTTCACTGCTACCTGTCTGATAGTGCACCCGACCCCATGGATTCTTCCTGTAGGTGGTGGTTGTACAGGATGTAGTAGTGTCCACGTAGCTTTTTGGGGCTCTGTGGTAAACTCGGCCATCAGGCACTCACTGACAGGCCCCTCTTCTGGGCCTGGCTCCAGATGAAGGCCCCGGGCTTCCTCCGGGCAGGTTATTGTCAGTTCTTTTTGGATCTTTCATGGGGTTTTCTTGAACCATTCTTAGTCTGGTCCCTCACCAGAGACCAATTTGCCACGGGAGACGCTAACAGGAGCACAAGGCTCCAGACAACATAGCTCTCTGGATCATAGAGACACTCAAACCTCTCCACCACGATAAGGTGATAGTTCCTCAGAGAGGAAGCTACTTTCCAATCTTCTGTTATTTCAAATTGCAAGTTTTCCTTCCAGACATTCAATTTACGCTGAATTTTCATATGAAAAAGCTGTCATTAATTTGTAAAACCGATACGATGTGAACAGACGCAACACCAGGGGAGCAGTGGGAGGGGTTTGTGTCTTCCTCATGGACATGTGAGATGATTTTTGCAGGGGCTTAGGATCAAATCACTAACCCTCTGATTACTAGACAACTGCCCTAACTCCTTAGTCATGTCCCCTACACACATACATACACCCATTCTTTTGGTTTGTTTCTGGGTTTTTTTTATTGTGTCTGAGCATATATGTATGAGGTAAGAGTTCATTTTAGACCATGAGATTACATTTCATTTCAATGAGGAGGCTTATTTTTTGAGAAATAGAACATGATTGATCTTAGCTGCACAGCCCAGTAGTATCACATTAAGGTTGGACATTAAACCCCTTAAATCAAAAGGTAAATACAGTGAAGACAAAGAAAAAGTATTGCCCCATATTATTTCATACACTAAATGAATCCCCTAAATCCCCCCAAAATAAATCAGTATATTTAAAATGAATGACCTTCCCAAATTCTTATTTTTGTTCGGTGCATCCCATATTTCCTCACCAAAGCATTATTTACAAAGCTTGATAGTCTTATTTAATATTTTATTTGGAACAGCAAAACACCTAGGGTCAGAAAATTGTTTCTACAGAGACCTAAAGTGCTGGGTGGGATGGCTCTACCATTTTTTTAAATCTAGGGTTGCTAATATCCAAACGTTATTGTGCTGGTGGTGGGATGCATCAACCCTGGATTTACCTGCCAGGTTACAAATTGAGTCTAGTTACTGTAGTCCAATCTCACTTTCAGCTATCTTATGTTCACCAATTTCCCTACCTTCACCCCAGACCTGCCAACACCCAATAGTTCTTCACTCCTTAAAAATTTGGTCTGAGTTTCGATAACATTATGGACTCGTTTCTGTCAGTTTATTCTTCTATTGCAGCCAACCACTTATTCCCAGCCTCTCTAACTAGATAATACTTTTATTCAATGGCTTAAAAATGGGGTGCTAAATATCATTGTGCTCCATAAGGATAGTGTTTCATATCTTTTGATCAGGTTAGACAGGAGTTTTCTTTACCAACAAGAAATTTTTTTCACATACATATGCCTTACTTAATTTCCTTCATTGCCACCAAAATCACAGCTTGATTCAATCCTTGAAACCCCAACTGAGGTGGAGGGAACAGTGTCACGGCTACATACAGCAATCTTTAAAATGGAAGGTTCCTCATTGTCAATAATTAAAGAAAACTGGGAAAAGGATATGGATGCTAACACATCTGAAGGTCAATGGTCTAACATAATCAAAAGAATTCACTCTTCCTCCATTTGTGTGAGGCATAGTCTTATTCAGTTTAAGATTGTACGTAGGCTTCATATGTCTACGGCTAAACTATATAAAATATTTCCAGCAGTTGACCCTAATTGTGACATGTAAGCAAGCCCTGGCCACTCTGTACCACACTTTTTAGTCATGCTCTAGATTGCCAGCTTTCTGGTCATCAATATTTGAAGTTTACTCAGAAATTTCAGGTTTGACTATTGATCCCTGTCCTTTCATTGGACTTTTTGGTGTGTAATCGGAGGACTCACCTTTACAAAATTCACAACCAAAGTGTATAGCCCACTCTTCTCTTTTAGCTCGATAACTTATTCTTTTGAATTGGAAGAATGATAATTCCCCTACATTTGGCAGATGGGTCTGTGATGTCATCTTTTTCCTTAAAATGGAAAAAAAGATACACATTAAAAGGATCAATGAAGAATTTTGATGTTGTATTGCAAACTTGTATTTCATATGTGGAACAACTAACAATCCACATTGATTCTGAATAGCTGTTGTATATGAGGACTAACTGGTCTGTGGACTTTTGTAGAATGTAGGGGTTTTTTGTTAGTTTTTTATGTTTTTTTAAAAGTTTGATTCTGTGTTTTTATTTATTTATTTATTTTTAAATACATTTTATCCCCTTGTTTTCCTCCCGAATTCCCGGAGTTGCCTACTGCTGGGTAAGTCGCTTTGGTACCTCTCTAGAATGTCGACGGGAAGTAAGAAGCCATAGCATATGAGTCCACCAAGTCATGTGACAACTAGCCCTCGCTATTTTGCACATCAAGATCTTGCGGGGAAAGTGCAGTGCTTTGCCGTCGGAGGAGAACGATGCAGAGTACTTTCGCTTCACTTAACCGTGAGCGCTCGGATGATACAGAGAGGGAAACAAACATCAGTATTAGTATCATTTGAACAGAAATAGGAAAAGGCAAAAATGATGGGGCCTCCGGTGGCGTCGGGGGTTAAGGTACCTATGTTCAGTGTATCTCTGTGTCATGCCTTTGGGTGTTCGAATCCCAACTGTGCCGTTTCCAACCATGGCCGGAGGTCCATAGTTAGTTGAGCATAATTGGTTAACCCTCACATGGCTATAGGGGTTAGGTTGGATAAAGGATTCTAGGTTTTCTAGTGTCCCCCTCTGTGTCCAGGGACTCGTGGTTAAGTGAACATAGAGTACTCCCGCTTTGTTTTCCTCCGACAGCCAAGCACTGTGCTTTCCTGGTGAGATCATGATGTGTCAAACAGCAAGGGCTAGTCATCATGTGACTTGGAGGAGACACATGCTATGGTTTCCTCCTTCCTGTCGACGTTCTAAAGGGGTTGATTTGACATAGTCCATAACTTTCTATGGATCTGTGAAATGACACTCTTCATTATGCATTGTGATTTTGAATGTAGCTGGGTGTCTGAAGCCAAACCGGGCACCCGCGATGTTCTGTAGATTCTACTTACATCATTGAAACCCGCTCTTCTCTTTGCCTCTCCAGCAATCAGATCTCCGAAAATATGTATGGCTTTTTGGTTGTATGTGAGATCTACCTTCTCTCAGGCCAGGCAGATATGTTCTTTAACATGGAGGATTGTACTCTGAGAATGAAGGGTCTGGGTGGTTACTCCATTGAGCTATGCCGTCTCAAAAAAAAAAAAAAGGTAGTATAAGAAATCCTGCTAATTTTATTTGGCAACAAGTTGCAGGAGATCTTATTTGGCGTCCCAGATGACCTGCAATTATTGCTTACTGTCTACTTTTGCTTGTTCTTTCAGCTTCAAGCAAGTTTTCTAATGGTTAGGCGTTTTAAAGCTCATTATGGAAACAAGACCTAACTTGTGTTTGCCTATTTGACATATCAATAAGTTGTTGACATGGCAGGTCACCTTGTTCAAGTAAGGTTTGGGAAAGTACCCATCATTAGCATTTATGATTTCACAAATAATTTACATAGAATTCTTCTGCAGAACTTAATGTTGACAGTAGAGTGATGTAAGTGTATCAACCCTCAGTTTATTCCTTTCTCGAGGTTTGAGGCTCCATTGTTTCTTAGCTGTAATAATGCAAGAAGATAAGAGAGCTGATTTGTGCAATTAGAAGTGTGCCCCGTATAATCACTGATAAGCAAAGTATTACTTCACCTGATTGAAATTGTCAGTTATTGGTAAAAGTCTTCAGACTTACTTTTTGTTAATATGAAATCATCAATGCTTTGAATATTATCAATATAATATCAATGCTGATGCTCTTGATGAATGAACTCTTGCACGGGATAGCTCGGTGGGTAGAGCGGTCGTCTTGCAATCAGAAGGTTGCAGGATCGATCCCCGGTCCTGCATATAGCATGTCGAGGTGTCCTTGAGCAAGACACTGAACCCCTAACTGCTCCCCGAGCGCCATATGTTGGCAGCTAACTGCTCCTATACAATAGGTTGGATCAAAAATGCAGAGAAATCCAAATTTCCCCTTGCGGGACTGATAAGGGAATCCTTTCCTCCTTTCCTTTCCTTTCCTTAGATATACGAAAGGCGGCTAGAAATACCCATCTACTGGGCCTCAAATTGGTAGCTAGACTCATTTTGCTGTGCTCTATGCACTGCCCGTTGACCCCTCTATCCTATTGGAATTAAACTGACCTCATGGCTCTTTTCCTTGTTGTTTCTCCTAATCAGATTCTGGACTGTATTATATGAATTCCCATATGTACATTGCTTTAGATAAAAGCGTCAGCTAAACAACATTGTAACATTGATACCATTTTGTGGTGCATGGCTCCATCTTATCTATTGGAGTTCTGTTAAAAAGGCCAGCCATGGGTGAGCTTGAGATTAGGGTTTCATGTAGAGGGTAGCGTTTCAATGCTGCTATTGGGGCTTGTCATTCAATGTGGCTGTGTTTCAGGAACAGAATCTACTGCAGCGTTGCATTTTGTTCTTGACTCTCCTGCTCCCTTGGTGGCATCCGTCCACTCGTCGAAACAGTATCTAATCCTCCCATTTCCTCCTCCCTCAGTTTCAGTCTTTGTGCTACCTTTAGCTCAGATTCATTTACCCAAAGGCCGTTGATTAGCTCAGTCTGGGGTGTTGTTAATCGCAAGTTCTTAACTTAATAGATGCTAAGTTATGTCCGAGTAGGAAGTCTATTTTTCACAGACACATGGCAATTCTTTAAGGTAGACCAAATGGCATTTCTTCAGATTCAAAAGATCCAGTCTAATGACAGAGCTTGAAAAAACCTGATTCAACCTCCTCTTCCCCTTTTTTTCTGTTAGTGGGGCTAAATAGCAACCATTAGATCTCTACCTCCCTCAGTATCTAATATAACCCTTGTCTGCAGTAATGGAATAAGTTGTGTATATAGTGTCATGGATACATAGTGTCGAGTGTTGGACACAGGACACAATACCGAGAGAAGCAAACTTATGAGTGCAAGACCGTCATAGTATTAGTGGAAAGAAGAGCACAACGTTTTTGTGAGGCGAGTAGATAGGAGAGAGGATGGCAGAAATGTCCACTGGAGACTTGGATTCACCATACAGGCCCGCCTCACACCTTCAGCCGTCCATGTCATCCGAGCACCTTGACCCCTAACCCTTTCTCCTGCATTGACATGTTTTATTCAGCACTGGGGGAGTTATGGAACATCAGCCACTGTATGGCGGCAGCAACTTGAGCAAACATTTTTAACCAGCCATCTGCAGCCTTTTGCATTGGGCTCCCCACTACTCTTCAGCCCCAGTAACACAGGACACCTTGGACTCAGGCCATTGATAACAAAAGGCCAGAGATTCAACATGTATTATTCAGGTCTGAGAGCAGGCATGTTGAATTATACATGCCATTTTATAGGGATTCGCCTTAGTCACGTCTCACCCCTATCACTTTCTCTACAGGTCCTTGCTGGAGATGAAGGTAGAACAATTTCTGTTAAAATAGTTGTGGAAAGCAGGAAGATTGAAAAATGAGTGTCAGAGTACGTGTTGATTGTCACATATAGCCCTTGTTTGTCTTGAGCTGATGAGCTGATGTTCTTTCTTACCAAGAAATGTGCTAGAAAACCCAATAGAAGTTTTAAAGACTCCTGAGCAAAAGATATGACATTTGGCCATCTAATGATTGGCTGGTAGGGCAAAAGATTTAGCTAAGAATAGGCTATAGTGTATACCATTGCTGATAAGTTACCAATATATATGTATGGGGAAATAGGACCTCTACTACTTCCTAATGAGCACAAAGAGGTGCTCACTTCCTCTATTCTGAAATAGTTATTTTTCATGTTACATTACATTACATTACAGGCATTTAGTAGACGCTCTTATCCAGAGCGACGTTCAACAAGTGCATAGGGTCAAGGTACAAAGGATACTGGAGCAACACTAGAAGCTAGATAACAATCCGAGTGCCATCATAAGACTCCGACGCAACATCAACTGAGAAACAGAAACCTAAAATAAACTAACAAGATTTCATATGCCTAAACCATGTACATCAAAAGCAAGAAAAGGAATAGGGCTAAAACTAGGAGTTAGGGCTAGCACTGGATGGGGAGGAGGAAAGGTACAGGCGGAAGAGATGAGTCTTTAATCTGCTCTTGAAGATGGTCAGGGTTTCTGCTGTTCTGACTGCCATTGGAAGGTCATTCCACCAGCGAGGAGCGAGGACAGATAGTAGTCGTGACCGGAAGGTGCAGATACGGAGAGGGGGAGGTGCCAAGCAACCAGAGGAGGCAGAACGGAGAGGTCTGGTTGGTGAATAGGGTCTGATGATCCTCTGCACGTATCCAGGTGCTGACCCCTTGACTGCCTGATACGCAAGCACCAAAGTTTTAAATTTGATGTGAGCCATAATAGGCAGTGAGCAGGGGGGTGACATGGGAATGTCTTGAGGTTGTAGACCAGACAAGCAGCTGCATTCTGGATGAGTTGCAGAGGTTTGATGGCTGGTAAACCAGCCAATAGAGAGTTGCCGTAGTCCAGGTGGGACAGGACCATTGCCTGGACCAGGAGGCGGGTTGAGTAGGTGGTGAGGAAGGGGCAGATTCGTTGGATGTTTTAAAGGTAGAATCTGTACGTTAGACTCACTGCCGCGATGTTCTGGGAGAGGGATAGTCTTTTTTACATCACCACTCCGAAATTCTCAGCAGAGGGTGATGACGACACTATGGTGTTCCCTAGGGAAATTGAAAAGTCATGAGGTCAGAAGATGGGGCAGGAAAGAAGACCATCTCAGATCATCTCACAAAATCTTTATAGGTAGCTTTAGATAACCATTGTTTGATCAATGACACTGAAAGCTTTAAATGTACTCCCTAGAGCTAGGTTTTTTATCACAGCCTGTGGCTTGGTGTGGTCTTTAAAAAACATCGATATTTTAATTGTTGAAAAATATCGGATAGACTCTGACATAGGGTTAATCGCAGGTTAACAGTGTCACATGTTTTGAAAAAGTTTTCCTCAGTGATATGGACTTTTTAGGAAGGGGTTTGTATTTTTGTCTAGTATCCCATGGATATTATGCTTCCAGTATTTTCATATCAATGGAAATAGTTTTGGATATCATTCACATAATAATTTGATTGATATCCAAACCAAGAGAGATGGAGAAAATAAAAATAATCTCTCATCCCCTAGTTGTTCCCTATTTCATTATGTCAGGGGTTTACAGGACGTGAGTAGATTAATCATAGTTTTGTTGTGCCATTGAAATGCCGATTGTTCAAGGTTCAGTGCAATTATTGAAATGAGAATATAAATGTCACATATAGCTCACCAAGCTGAAAATGGGTCGAATGCATCATTCCCTGAGCAGTGAATCTCCTAGCAGCAGGTCACAAGAAGATTTAATCCAATGCGAATGAGGTTTAAAAGGATATTTTGACATTGGTATTTGGACATTAGACTTGAGTTGGTCAATTTTTCTTCCCCAGATATTTAGTACATCACAGGAAAAGGTTTTCAATATTGACTGTATTGCTTGCAAAGGGTTTGGTGGTGTCATTCAAAATAAAGAGATCACAGAATATGGGAGGCTTTTTCATCATTTATTAATTTTAGGGCACAAGTCAATTAAAAATGTATGTTTCTTTAGATGTTAGTCACTATTCTGAATGTCATTAGTCACTAGTAAAGTCACTAGTTGCTAAAAGTGAGACACTAGCTCTGATAGAACAAGCACTGTTTTACAAAATTGATTGACAAGTCACTTTTACTCTTCTACAAACTCAATGAAACCTAGTTGTTGTTTTTTGTAACTAGAAACTACAAAGAACTACTAGAACTACTAGAATGTACAAACTTACAGCTGTTTACAACAACAAATCAGACAAGAACATTTTAAATAACACAACAACACAAAGAGTCCTGGGGGGGCAAATAGTAAGAAACCCTCGACTGACTCCAAAAGACCTGGAGCAGGACTTACTTGCAGCAGGCACTGAGGTTTCAGTTTCCAAAGTAAGGCGCATACTAAATGCTGAAGTGTTCCATGCCTGAACTCCAGCATGTACACTTCTACTGACTCAAAGGCACAAGAAACGTTGGCTCTGATTTGCTTTGAACTATATGAATAGGACAAGGAGCTTTTGGGAGTCTGTTATGTGGAGCAATGAAACAGAATTTGAACTTTTTGGGCCCATGGATCAGTGGTACATCTGGAGGAAGAAGAATGAAGCATACTCTGAAAAGAACACCCTGTCTACTGTGAAGCATGGCGGTGGCTCAGTGACGCGCTGGGGCTGCTTCACTTCCTCTTGCACTGGAAACCTGCAAGATGGATTCAATCAAGTATCAGGAGATCCTGGGAGAAATTTTCAGGCCATCTGTGGGGAAACTGAAGGTTGGACTTCATTGGACCTTCTGGCAGGACAATGATCCCAAGGATACATCAACGTCCTCTAAGGCTTGGTTTCAGAAGAAGTCCTGGAAGATACTAGAGTGGCCATCACAGTCACCTGATTGGAACCCCATTGAAAATATTTG
Source organism: Regalecus glesne (assembly GCA_900302585.1). Classification (NCBI taxonomy): domain Eukaryota; kingdom Metazoa; phylum Chordata; class Actinopteri; order Lampriformes; family Regalecidae; genus Regalecus; species Regalecus glesne. The sequence continues at coordinate 18,690 of OMLC01011009.1, read as the reverse complement.
GTGGGATTTGAAAAAGGTGGTTCCAGCACACGAACCCAAGAGTATTAGTGAGATAAAATAAAAAAAATGATACCCTTATCAGTCCCGCAAGGGGAAATGTGGAGCTAGAGGCCTTTGCCCATGAGGAATGTGCAAAGGAATGTGCTCTGGAATACTGCCAGAAGCTGGTATCTGGCTAAGCAAGCTGCATAGGTGACTTCCTCCGTCTGAGCTGACTGCAAGCATCCCCCCTCCTTATAAACAGTACATTGATAACACACAACAATAGCCTGGGTTCATATGCAAGTTGGGTGATCAACTGCACATTCAGTGGCAATGAGCACCATTCACAAAGGATTGGGGAATATTTGTAATCACGGTACTGTAAGACGCCGACAGAGGGGTTGTGGCCTGAGAGTACATCTGTCGGAGTCCTACAATTTTATTTCAGCTTTAACCATTTTCCAACCATTGTAAATCTCCCTCTCCCAACAGCTAACTCTAAAAGTACATCAACTAAGCTCTTTTGACTCTGAAAAGAAAATAAATATGACTTTTTTCTACTGACTTTACACTTCCCTCAAAGAGGAAATGCTGTTTTCAACCACTGCCATCTGTCCATAGTTAGTGGGGCAAAATTGGCTAAGCCTCACATGGGGATAAGGGTTAGGTTGGATACAGAATTCTAGGTTTGCTAGTGTCCCCATATGGGTCATTTGGGCGCTCGCAGATAAGTGAACGATGATTACTCTCGCTTCGTTCTCCTCCGACAGCCAAGCACCGTGCTTTCCCCGTAAGACCGTGATGTTTGAAATAGCGAAGGCTAGTCGTATGACTTGGGGAGATGCATGATATGGGTTTCTCATTCCTGTCAACGCTCTAGAGGGGCATCGAAAGCGACAGATCCAGCAATAGATAACTCAGGGAATTCGGTTGGGGAATAGGGGATAAAATGTCAAAAAGAAAAAAAAGAGGGCATGAAATATTACATTACCCTTTTGTTCACTCTCTCACAACTCCCCCTGTTCATGCCTTTGGACGGTGCAGTCACAAGCATCCTATCTTTCAGATTTTGCAGGATTTTGACTGTATCCAGATCAAACTTCAGTCACCTCTAAATAGGCATGTAGACCCACATGATGTGGCAGATTTTTGTCAGTTTTGCTTGTATATTATAAAATGTCTTTCATTTGACAGAATGGTATGCTGTGTGGTGGACAGAGTTTTCGGTAACTGTCTCCTCAGTTGGTTTTTCTTGACTCTCACTGCAGAAAGGGTCTCTTCCTCTGTCTCTAGGTCACTGTTAAGAGGGAGGCGCTCATCTTTGGATCCTTTTTACTAGATCCTAGACTATCACTTACTGGTGCTCCACATTGAGAAAAGTATAGACACCATTTATTTTGATGTGACCCCTTGAAAACAAAATTTGGTTCTCAATCAAGATTATAATACATTATAATACATAAATGTAATGCAGTCTAGCAGAATAAAAACATTTGATTAGAAATTAGGAATAGAAAGATTACACGATTCCTGTCAGATATCCAGGGTGTTTATCTCTTCTGTATGGGTGTTTTTGTTTTGTCCTAGGAGCTGCTGGGTGTGCTTTGCCACAGATGAGGATGACCGCACAGCAGAGTGGGTGCGTCCGTGCCATTGCCGTGGGTCCACAAAGTGGGTCCACCAGGCATGCCTGCAGCGCTGGGTGGATGAGAAGCAGCGAGGCAACAGCACAGCACGTGTGATTTGTCCACAATGTAATGCAGAGTACCTCATAGTCTTTCCAAAATTGGGTAGGTCGCATCTTCCACAAAATAAACACTAGTATTGTCGGCAAACTGTTGAAATGTATTGGGGAAGATGCCTTAATTTCATGAATTATTGTGAAAAATCCAAACTGCAAATGCAAACTTGGTGTTGGGGATATTTGCAAACTAATATAAGCAATTAACCTGACACATCAGAGTGATGAGGCTCTAATTGTTCCCAAACATTGACAATGAGTAATCCAACACACATGCCATCTGCAGTTGAGCTTGTTTGACCACAGCCTACCACTTCTTCCATTTATTGTCATCACAGCTCCTTCTGTCTTGATGCATGCTCAATAATCCAGGTGTGGAAATCACAATAAGAGGTAAATCAGTTCAACTGAATCAGAAGCTTATTCATAAATGTTTCATCACTCAAACAGGTAACTTCTTCAGTCTGAGCGGACTGCAAGCAACCCCCCCCTTATAAACAGTAGATCGATACCACACAACAATAGGCTGGGTTCAGATGTTGGGTGATCAACTGCACATTCAGTGGCAATGAGCACCATCAACAAAGGATTGGGGCCAAAGACGGCCAGTCCCTCTTTACATAAATGACCTCCTTCACTCCCCTCTCAAACCAGCATCCCTCCTTATAAAAGATGTGAACATTATCATCTTGAATTAGTGGCCACTAGCTTGTAAATGGATGTAGACCACAGAGTCCTGGCCTGATGTGTTGGCTCCCCTGTGATGTGCCATCCTCTTAGCCAGCGTCTGTTTGGTCTTCCCGAGTCAGTGCAGTCCTCCTGGCATTTAACAGCATACACGGCATTACTCTGTTTTTGCCGGGGGACCTGATCCTTGGAGTGGACCAACTTTTTCTGCAGTGTGTTCAGGGGTTTGAAAGCAACCGAGACGGGATGTTTGGAAAATACGCATCTCAGTTGTTTCGAGTCTCCCGCCTAATACGAAATCACTATCGGTCTGCACTTGTGGTCCTCTTCTCCCTCCACTTGGCTAGAGCACTGTATGGGAGGCTTCCTGGCTTTCACAAACTCCCGGTTAGGGTAACCACACTTAACCAGGGCCTGTTTAATATTGGCTTTCTCTTCCTCCCCTCCCACTGAGTAAGTGGGGATGTTGTCAGCCCGGTGGTACATCTGTTAGTGTCTTACAATACTGTGATTGCAAATATTCCCCAATCCTCTGTGAATAGTACTCATTACCACTGAATGTGCAATCAATAACCAACTTGGATATGAACCCAGCCTATTGTTGTGTGGAATCAATCTACTGTTTATAAGGGGGGGAATGCTTCCAGTCAGCTCAGGCTGAAGGTGTTGCCTGTTTGAGTGACGAAACGTTTCTGAATAAACTTCTGATCCAGTTGAACTGTTTCACCTCTTTTTGTCACAGCTCCTTCTCTTTCTCCCTAAGGCTACATTTCCTTTGCTTTTATTAAAAAGGACTTGGCAATGATTGAGAAATGTTTCAACTGTCAGTACTCCAAAAAGAAAGATTTTTATTCATTTATTTGTCTATCAAAATTTCACTGCCCTGAATGGTCTTTGGGCTATTGTTGCTCCCTTACCATTAGCCTTTGATGAACCATTGACCATTGGCCTACAAGTCACTCTGAAAAGTCATAGGAAGGTGCCATTTGAGAGCAGGAGCTTTGCCTTAAGCCAATACTAGTATTCAGCTGATAAACAGTATATTTATGGTGAACTGGGCAATGCTGTCAGTCACTTTGTTAATATAAGCAGAAGGCTCTGTGTAGCCTCTTTAAAGGCTTCCTCCTCTGTGTATTATCCTGTGTATTCCTCCCCCTGAGACCTGGATTGTGATGCACACTATGGTAAAATGTCAAACATGGTAAAATGAAGTCTATTTAAGGCTAAAAGCTGGTACAGGAGATATTAATATGTAGTAAGCTTGTTAATATGTCGAATAAGGAGCTGCAGGGTAACCAAATTTCTATAATCTGTTTTGCATTCTCACTTATTGTTGTCAATCTACTGGCTAGAAAGTTAAAACTGTCATTTAAAAAGTATATCTTATTTGGAGGTCAGGTGAAGTTGAACATCTATTCACTGTAAAGCACTTATTCGAAGTAGGGGCCATGCTGGAGCCTATCCCATCGATAATTTGGTAAAAAGCGAAAAACACCCTGGACCGGTCACCAATCCAGCTCAGGGCAGGCATGGCGTTTAATGCAAGATGTCCTTCCTGACACCCTTTAATGGGTTCGAACCCACAGCCTTTGGCTCGTTACTTCCTGGAGCACGTACTCTACCTTTGAGCTACGGTGGAAAGTTGAACATAAACCAATTTTTTTTCAAAAACAACATAGGCTGTGTTGTGATTGTATACATGTCCAGATTTGTGTTCAAGCTCAAGATGAAAGTGAATTGATCCACGTTCCGTTTTTCAAAGATATAGATTTACCATTTGTTTATGTGGGCACAAAACACAGGTTTTAGGCAGGGGTGAATCATACATTCTATTTTTGTTGACCTTTTCTATTCTCTCATCCAAGGGTTCTCAACTGATATGTTACCCAAAACAGAAATCTTTCTCTTCCATGAAAATTGGGATCAAATCAAATTTCATAAATGGGTTGAAGTGAACCACATCATTAGGATAACTTCAGTAGGGGTCAACCAATATAGATTTTTTTACAGCTGATAATCGAGGAGATGAGAGTCAATAGTTGAAACTGATATACATTTGCAGTAAAAATAAACACTTTTGTGTCGAAACTTAGAATAGCACAAACTCTTTAATAAAACATGGTTGAAATAGCTTTAAGTATATGTTTAATTAAGAGAATTTTCAAAACAATCCTAAAACAAAATGTGCAGAGAGCTCCTTCCTAGCAGCAAGAAATAACTCTGTAGCCTAACAATGTTTTTGCTAATCAGTTGGCTAAATTATCCATCCATCTATCCATCCATCCATCCATCTATCCATCCATCCATCCATCCATCCATCGTCAACCATATATGGGTCGCGGAGGTAGGAAATTTCAGCCGGGAACTCCAAGCTTTCCTTTCCTTTGCAACATCAACTAGCTCTGATTGGGGGATCTCAAGGCGTTCCCAGGCCAGTGTGGAGATATAATCCCTCCATCTGGTCCTTGGTCTACCCCGTGGCCTTCTCCCAGCTGGACGTGCCTGAAAAACCTCCTTTGGGAGGCGATCAGGTGGTATCCTTACTAGATGCCCAAACCACCTCAACTGGCTTCTTTGTACTTGAAGGAGCAGCAGCTATACCCCAAGTTCCTCATGAATATCTGAACTTCTCACTTCTCTAAGGGAGACACCTTCCTGAGAAAACCCATTTTATCCACTTGTATTTGTGATCTTGTTCTTTCTTTCATGACAAAACTTTCATAGCCATGGGTGAGAGTAGGAAAAAAAATTGGCCAGTATTGCTGGATGCATCGCTTTGATACCCCTCTAGAGCGTCAATATGAAGGAGGAAGCCATAGCATGTGTCTCTTCCAAGTCACACCACAACTAGCCCTCAATATTTGACACATCACGGTCTCGTGGGGAAAGCACAGTGCTTAGCCGTTGGAAGAGAACGAAGTGAGAGTACTTTCCATTCACTTAACCGCGAGCGCCGGGAAGACCCAGAGAGGGACACTAGTGAACCTAGAATCCTCTATCCAAAATAACCCCTATACCCATGTGAAGGTTAGCCAAGTATGCCCCACTAACTATAGACCTTCGGCCTCGGTTGGAAACGGCGCAGCTGGGATTTGAACACCTAACTGCATGATGCTAAGATGTGCTAAACATCGCTTTAACCTCCTACACTAATGGAGGCCTCAGGGTCCCCCTTTTTGAACACTGGTACCACCACCCCTGTCTGCCACGCTTTAGGCACTGTCCCGGAAATCCACGTGATATTGACGAGACGTGTTATCCATGACAGGCCCTCAACACCCAGAGCCTTCAGCATGCCTGGACGGATCTCATCAATCCCTGGGACTTTGCCACGGTAGATTTTTTTTGACTACTCAAGTGACCTCTACTAGAGAAATTGATGTCGGTCCTCCATCATCCTCCAGCTCTGTGTATATCCTAAAGGGTTGGTTTTTCAGGTTCAGGAGTTCCTCATAGTGTTCCTTCTATCATCCTATTACCTCCTCAGTTGAGCTTAACAGCATCCCATCCTTACTACAAAGAGTTTGGAAGGTTCCCTGTTTTACCCTCCCGAGGTGCCAGATTGTTTTCCAGAAGTCCTTTGGTGCCAACTTAAAGTCGTTCTCCATGGCTTCCCCAAACTCCTCCCGCACTCGCTGTTTTGCCTCTTTCACTGCTGAGGCTGCCGTCCTTTCGGAATGTTTTTACCTTGGAATTGTCTCTGGAGTCTCCTGGGATAACTTATTACATTACTTTACATTACATTACAGGCATTTAGCAGATGCTCTTATCTAGAGCAATGTACATCAAATGGGTAACCCAGGTGAAAAACCTGGTTAACTCAGTTATATTTGCAGTTGAATATTTAGGAAATAATTATTTCATCAGGTTTTGTTTTATTTCATTGAGTTTAATGGACGTGCCTGTAGGTAAGGGGGCGGCATGGCTCAGTGGGTAGAGCGGTCGCCTGGCAATCGGAAGGTTGCGGGTTCGATCCCCGATCCTGCAGAGAAGCGTGTCGAGGTGTCCTTGAGCAAGACACTGTTCCCCTAACTGCTCCCCTCTGTGGATGGGGGGTCAGAATTCATCCACCGTATCCCCTGCGTGTCGTAAGAGGCGACTAAAAGGGTTGGCGTCAGGAAGGGCATCCGGTCATAAAAACTTCGCTCCACAACAAAATTCATGGAGAG
>OMLC01011007.1:3817-17128 GCA_900302585.1 Regalecus glesne | reverse complement strand
ACACACACACACACACACACACACACACACACACACACACACACACACACACACACACACACACACACACACACACACACACACACACACACACACACACACACACACACACACACACACACACACACACACTAAGCCTTGTGATAGTCAGCTAGTCAAGGCATAGGTATTGTAGATCAGTCCTGTTATTAGAATAGCATTGCTCCAGTTGCACAGCATCACACACAGACCAACTACAGGAATATATGAAATCAACAAAACGTGCAAATATGGCTATCAATCCTGTGTGAGGCTGGGAAATATCCGCAAAGATCTTTCCCTGTCCAACTATATGGGATCCACATTATAACTTACAGTAAACAGCCCCACAAAAGAACATTTATCACAAGGGTGTATTTTAGATAACCATCTACCCCAGGTATGCAAATCATTGGGGCACTGCCGAGTGATGTTCCTGGGCTGCGGGGGCAATAGAAGTTTTTTTATTTGGAGATTGGGATCTCCATACTGGCAAAGTGTGATGGTCAGACCTCTCTGTCTGATCTGTTCACCCACGAGAAAAAGAGAAGTATAGAGTTGCATTGTGACGTTGACACATTTAAATCACCTGGCCGCTCCGCTTGTTCATTTTGGACATAAGGTGAGCAGGTATTGGAGGTCTGTGATATGTATATATATGTATGCACCTGCACAAGTCCGAGCTTCATTTGACCTCTTTGGAGAGCAATGGCCTCGGCTGAGGATCTCGTTCAGACAATCAAGATGGTGAGTCATGAGGATGCTTCCATTGATCAAGCATTGATTTGAATTATCTGCACTTTGTGAAATCGGGCAACATGTACCCCTAATGAGAAAGATGTGTATGGTGCATTGCTTTTTAACTACTTGCAATAGAATGTATAAATGTAATTTTTCCACATCTGTCACTCCATTCCAAGACTTCCTTGGATAACGACATCAACCAGCATTTCCAGGATGCCATCGATGTGATTCAGCAGCATTCCAACAATCCGTTCTGTGGTCAAGGTACACTTCCAACAACACACTCGAGAATCTCTCTCCAAATAACATTGACCATCCAATGCAAAAAATATAACCATGACTATGAAACAGGATACAGTGAAAGTGCTGTCAACTTAATCATGGTTGGATCTTTTTATGAACCCTTTCTCTTAATAACATGAAAAGTATGCAAATGTAGTGCATTTCCCCTATCCAGATTATAACTACTACGAGACTCTGGGTCCCCAGCAGCCTCCTGTGTGTCAGATCTCATGCTGCCTCGTCACACATCCCTTAGACGTACCGATCGCCCCAACATGCGAATGGAATGACATAAATGTAAGTAATATACAAAGAGCAAGACCCCATGACTGCTTGTATGAATGTACGTGAGTGTCAGTATGTGTATGAGAGATTAATACTTTAATATAATAATATAATGTTCCCTTATTAGTTCCACAAGGGGAAATTTGCAATTCTCTGGACCTAACCCATCTAATGTATAAGAGCAGTGAGCAGCTACCATGCGGTACTCGGGGAGGAGTTGAGGGATTAGTGTCTCGCTCAAGGACATCTCGACATGCTTTCAGCAGGATTGGGGGTCAAACCCGCAACCTTCTGATCCCCAGACAACCGCTCTATCCACTGAGCTATGCATGTGTGTGTGTGATAGAGGAAAAACTGAGAAACGTGGACAGATGTCACTTACCAAGGTTTGTTTTCCAGCAGCAGTTGTGGCCCCAGGTCATTCCCGATGTCTCTTTGTGTCACCCTGCATCAGTGGAGACCCCTCAGTTCTACTCATCCTTACCTGCACAGAAAAACAACAAAGGTGATCACATTTTTCATTACCTATGTACAGGTTGTGGAGCTAAAGGAGAATATAAGAGGTATTTATGCTACAAGTTAACTCATTGAATGAACGTGTATTATCTCAGAGTACTGCTGCTATGTAAATCTGACACTGCCATCGCATCCCTTTAAAATTCCCCATGCCTCAGTCATTCTAGTGGTGTGGATTTTTGCTGAAAATGCGGACCTTTTTTTCATTTTGAGCACAGGATGCCTAATGTAAGCCGGCCTTTGATGGCTACAAACACACCATAGAGACTTGTGATTTAGTGGACAGATTGCCAAGTTATAGATATTTCAGGTATAAAGCAGTGACTATTAGTCAAAACATCTCGTTTTGCTCAATAATCCAGTTGTGAAAAAAAAATCGAAATAATTTTCTAGTTGGTTGCCTGTATGTGAGTAACTCTGATTTGGGTCTCCATCCTTGTCAAGGGGTCAGGTAACTCAAAGGGCTGACAGAGGGCTGACAGAGTTGATGAAGACGTTTGAAATAACATGAACATTTCCTTTTGTTGAAAAAATAATTCCGTCCAGATATTCTGATTTAAATTATTGAGATTTTTTTTAAGAATATGAGCTTGTTTTGTTCCTAAGATAACTACTGCTTGGTTTCATTTAACATGTCCAAGATGGACTCCTCAGATCTTTGATTTTATTTCTTCCGGGATAGGTCAAACGACCCACTCGACTCCCTGCTTTTGGCTACAGCCGGGGGTTATCATTACTATCAACTATCATTTCCCTATCACCTCCCATTGAGTTCAGTTGTTTTTGTTTTCTTTTTCTTTCAATGCTTGTGTTGCCTCAGGTCGCAAGAAGCTGCGTCTCTACGAATACCTGCATGAAGCCCTGAATGACCCCAACATGGGGGACTCCATCCAGTGGACGGACAGTGGCAACGGAACCTTCCACTTCGTCTCCAAGAACAAAGAGAAGCTGGCCGAGTGCTGGGGCCAGCGTAAGGGCAACCGGAAGACCATGACCTACCAGAAGATGGCCCGGGCTCTGCGTAACTACAGTCGCACTGGTGAGATCATCAAGGTGCGCCGCAAACTCACCTATCAGTTCAACCCCGTGATTCTTCAGCGGCTCGGCACCGCTAAACTCCCAAGGCAAGTCCCCAGCCATGCTGCTCAGGAGACGGGCCGTGTGCCGAATAACGGCCCGCCTGAGCATAGCTACTACGGTGCCGTGGTGCCGGACTGGTCCAGCTGGTATGGACATTACCCTCCGCAGGAGCACTACGACCTGGGCAATGGCTTCACAGTACACGCCGTCCCTAAGGCGTGATCCCGGGTTTAACGAGATGGAAACGTGAGAACATGCTCAGAAAAACAACAACAGCAAAAAGCTTATCCATGGAGTTTATCTTGTTATAAGTCTCATAATCTCATTTCTTGTAAACATGTCCTTATCCCACTGGCAGGCAGTTATTGGTTGTTTGAACGCTGTACTCGTTTGCTGATAAAAGGAATTTTCACTAAACGGGAAAATAAACCTTTGTAGGAGTGGCGTAAAAAAGTTGGAGATTTACTTGTGAGCAAGGAAAACTCTCTCTTTCATTCATTCTCAACGATCACAGCCACTCTTAAAAAGTGACGTCTTTACCCTGTTTGCAACATAGGCGAGATCACCGTGCTTTATAACCGTATAAACTGGCTAATTGTCTTGCGGGATGAGTGGCCACTACATCTTAAAATAATCTTAATCTTCCCTCTTTGGGAGTGAACGTCTTGAGACAAGACCTACCCTCATGAAACAAGCAATAATATCTGCTAGTGTGGGGAGAAAGCTTTACCTGCAGTCTCTTGGAATAAGAATCAGGAGACTTGAGACAAGTTCCCATCCTCTGATTGGCCCAGATACTATTCCCGAGGTGCAACTATGATCACGTGATCAATGGCACTGCCACAAACCTGATCAACTCCATGGTTTGCACAGGACAAATGGATTCATAGAAGAGCTGTACATTGTTTAGCTATGTTTATATTATCAAACTGCTTCTGTTCATACTTGCTGACTGGTTCTTCTGATGGCTTTCCCCTGTCCATCAGGGTTGGCCACAGTGGATTTTAGTTCCCATTGGTACCCTTCAAAGGCACAGCACCGAAGAAAGCCACGGCCTATCCTGTATGATCTTGTCAATTCATATATTGATCTAGCAAAATGTGTCAAATGCCCTTCCTGACACAACCAATAAACCTGTGGATTTGTAAAAACAATCCAAAATGGAGTCGTGGGGTAGATGGTGTGCAGAGGTGCTTTAGAAAAACAAAATCGGAAACAGATTTCACATATTCATTAGGAGGAAAGTTGCTTTTATCATGATTGGTTTGTGAAGCTTCTGATGGCCAGCAGAAGTCCCCATACAATGCTACTCTTGCATACATCTGTAAGATGGAGAACTAATAATGAATTTCTTTGTACATAACTGATATTACTTGATTACGATGTATCACACAGCACCGTCTGTTTTATCAACAACAGAGGGGACGTTGTCCCTTTGTGCTCCCCACAGATACAATAATGAGATGTACACATGTGTTCGTGTTGCTCCAGGTGATCAAGCCAGCGATGCAATAAAATGTAACTGCTGTTGATTCTGTGGTGGAGGATTAGCATTGTCAAAGTGTCAACGTAGAAACATTAGCGCTGTTCTTTATTTGCTGTGTGTCAGTCAGTAAGCGTGTTTCTGTTTTATTGCATATCATATGCTGGACTTTGGGGTGTCTCTACATAAACAGTGAAATAATGTTTGCCGTCATCCTTCTTTGATACTGCTAATCTGATCAGACAGAGGTCCTAATCTCACAAGCATGTGCTCATATTGACCACCCTCCTGATGTGCCCGAGGGATATTGAAGGCATCGTCGTCTCACTAACAAGCCTGGTGGTCGACAAGGCTCATGTGACTGTAATCAGTGACTGTACTACTGTTTGCTCGGCCTTAGTCAAATATCTCAACAACCGTGACTCTTCTAATGTGAGCAATGAGTTTACATATATAATGACATAAAATCAAAACCCCAGCTCTGGCACCCGCGTGGCCCTTTGTATTGGCCCTAAATCAGGAGAAAAAAAGAGGTGAAACGCTACCATCATGACGTGCCGAACAGACGCAAGGGAATATGATAAATGGAGGCGGCCTTGCTCAACTGGAAGAGAAACATAAATATCAAAACAACGTAAAACGTTAAGACACACATCCCCATCACAAGAGGTGGCTTATGATGGAAAGTATGCTTTCCCCGTAGAGGCAGCCAGCCTGCAGGCCTCGTCTTATCTCGCTGAGCGGGGAGGATGTGGTCAGCGCTGTGAGACCGGGCTGACATGGCAGTGGGCTCTGTGGGATGTAGGCCATTGTTTTTGTGAAACAATGGCAGAAAAAGTCTGGTGTCGAGGAGAAAGCCCAGATGCCAGGAGGGTATAATAAGAGTCTGCGTGTCCCATCCTCCATGTAGTTTGTCTCACACTCGGCTAAGTGCGAAACCAAGGAGGTGAACTCTACTAGGACCTTGCGCTGCGTCAGAGCCAGTGCCCCACAGTGATGGTAAAGAGGAAACCCTATTCCAACCATGACCTCTTCAGTGTAACTGTGACTTCTCTGTAAGGCACTCAGTTGGCAGACATGGTGACAGTCGTTTCTACTGAAAACCGATGCTCCTTTTCAACAGGACTCTTTCCAGGAGAACCAGTCTGATTTGGAGGTGATCCTGGACTTCCTAGAGGAGTACTACAGGCAGAGTTATTCGGCAGATGGTAGGGGCTAAAACCCGGCTCCTTAACAAGGAAATCATACCGACGTACCTTTACCTTGTCAGCCTCAGCATCCACTTTTTGCCTTTCCAGCGGATGACGTCAACTGGATGAGAGGTGCTGCTGTGGAGGAGACATCTTGTGGACAGGGCTTGACCAGCTGTGAACCACCTGTAAATATCTTGTTATGCTTGTTTTGGACCCCCCCCCTGATTTTAAACCTAACTGCATGAGTTTTGAGCAGAGAGATGTGAGTGATTTATACATACTGACCTCACCGACAGTCTACTCAGCCTTTCACCCTCTGCTTTCCTAATTTTAACCATTTTCACAAAGAGCGCCGCACCAGTCCTACAACCGGCCCTGTCGCAAGACACCACTGGGACGCTCAGCCAAAACACTAGCACATTGTCTGCATGTGGGTCACAGCCACACCTTTTACCTGCAGGGCAACCATCCCCACATAACACCACAGAGGCCAGGGCAGGTGAGTTCTCCTTTTTTTAGGGGGGGGTGTCTTCATTGGATACTGTTAATGATCTTGTTGCTAGCTCTGGGTAAACAATACCATGAGAGCAAATAACAGACCTTCCCCTTACCGTAAAAGGACAATGGAGCTGAGCGATTTACATACAAATCAGTTAGCCATAATGTTTACAACTGCACTCTTCACTGCATGTGTAAATCCCCCCGCCTCCCCCTGCTCCACCACCACAACATCACAATTTTTACGAGAACCACTTGAGGGAATGATCAGCTCTGCACCTATCTAAACAACTGCCGAGGGGGACGTGACCGGTTGTGATATCCCAGGTCTTACACGACCCACATGAGCTGCATCGTCCTTTCAAGCACTCATTTCAATTGATGGATTCATTCAGACATGTGGGTCCGTGTTGAAAATCGATAGAAACACAACACGGGACTGGACAACCTCACAAAGACACAGCTGGACCAGCCAATCACGAGTCCACAGAGACTGAAACCTACAGACATTTGTCTCCAGAAACCAGAGGAGCAGCTTGTGTCACTTTGTGTAGGCTCAGCTCAAATCATTTTAGATCATAACGTTTTATTGAATCGGTTAATTGACCCATACCCAATTGACCCATAATTGACCCGTCAGTAATGTTCCTCAACACAGCATGAAAAGTGGGAACATCACTAGTCCCAAACACATGACTTAAACTTGTCCATCTCTGAAGCTTGAGCAGGATCCTGGATGTATCTTTTTTTAATATCATTATTATATCCTGCCCCCAGCTTCTTCATGTCCATCTCTAATCTAACCACACTGATCAGCGGCTCATAGCTCTTGTGCCAGAGAATGGCCACTCCCCCAGGTATGTTGCCACGCCCCGTCCCCATGCTCAGGTCTGCTGCTGACTTCCCTGCCCCATGGAAATCACTACGAACAGGATTAAGTCGATCTAGATCTCATTTAGCTGATAACGTCTCTTGTACCCACAATTCATCAATGCTCCCCAGGAGCTTGTCCCTAACAACATGCGGCACTTTGTCCCCCCGCACTCTGACCAAGGCACAAGCTGTGTAAGTGACGTATGTGACGCAACTCTCATGAATCCCAGACGTGTCCACATTGCATCAGACACCCCAGACTCACTTAAATCTGCTGACAGTCGATCGAATGTACGAGTGGAGAGCATGTTGAAGTCAAATACCTTCTGTTGCTAGCTAGCTTACATCGTGAGACAACTGGCACGTCTCTCAAAGCTCCTCTGTGTCCCCTGTGGCAGCAGGTAGGAAGCTGCGTCTCTTTCACTTTCTGTTTGAGATGTTGGAGGACCCATGCATGGCCCACTGTGTGTCCTGGGTGCCAGCAGCCGCTGGGGTGTTTCAGTTCTCATCCAGGAACAAGGACCAGGTGGCGGCGCTCTGGGGACAGAGGAAAGGGAACAAGAGGCCAATGACATACCAGAAGATGTCGCGGGCCCTGAGGAACTACGCACACTCCGGAGAGATCTTCAAGGTGAAGAAGAAGCTCACCTACCAGTTCAGCCGGGACACCCTGAGGTCCCTGCAGCAGCGTCGTCCAAAACATGGGTGATGTCAGCCAGATTTGGCATGGCTTGTACGTCTTTGTGTGAAAGCTTACGATCTGCCTTCCTCGTCTTTGCAAGACTTGTACAGCCAAGAGAGGGAGATTTCAGCCTGTCTTTAAGAATCAGAGAAGCCTTCGGAGCCATCATACTGATTTCGAACTGTTTCCTCTCCGCACATTCGCCAGTGTGCTGCACTCTTTCTTATGCACCGTCGAAAATGAAACGTCACCCATGAGTAGCTTTAACTGCTTATGCCTCATTTTGTTGTTGCTGTTTTTTTTAACAAAATAAAACATATTTTTCTAGGGTGCAATGGCGTGGACTATTTATGGTGACGGCAAATTATTTAGTAAGTCCTTGTTGTCTAATGTCCAAACTCACCCCTAATATCAAGTATATGACACTAGCCAAATACTAGGGGTCTGTGGTAGCTCAGCAGAAGAGTACAAACCCACCTTTTATTTGATACTAGCCAAAACTGACGTATCCACTAGCAAGCTCTAGGAGGTTGTGTCTCTGGCCTGCTCTATCAGTACTGCCCTGGTGGACACAGCAGGGAATAAACCAGAACACTGTGGGGAAGAGGAATAACACCACTTGTAGCACACACAGATGAGATTTCTTTCCTGGAGGAGAAACCTGCACATGACTTTAAGCCCAAATGAAAACCTCAAGCAGCCACGTCGAAGGCTGAAACCCAAAACTCGAGCCCTTCAAATAGATGCTCAGCCGGATTTTCAAAAGTTAAAATAATAACTCCCATGATCAAGGAGGTCATCTAGTAATCAGAAGGCCGCTGGTTTGATCCCCAGCGTCTTCAGAAAGCGTGTGGAGGGGTCCCTGAGCAAGGCACCGAACCCCTCCTCCTAACTGCACCCCGGGGACTGCAGTTGCCCACTGCTCTCACACAGTAGGTTTAAATGCAGCGGACACATTTCATTATAGGAGCACGGTGACCACATAGGGCGGCTTCCCTCTCCTGTCTAACAGAAATTCAAAACTGTTTCGTGGAAGTGACTCGTGTTCCCTTTTCTCGTCCTCCTCCTGTTTCAGAGAAGCAAAGGCGTCAGAGCTCTGTGCCCATGATTCATGTCGTCACACAGGGACACCTTTTCCCACAAACAGTCCCAGGCAGGCCCAGTGTGACGAGCTGTGGGCGTGGCTTAGGAGGGGAAAGGGTTTTAACGTCCCTCTGGAGCCAGAAGGTGTCAGTCTAATGCCTCTCAGTGCCCCCCCCCACTGTCTTCTTTTTTCCTGCCTTGTGTGACCTCACAGCTGAATCACCTCTGTAATGTGAACTCCTGCCCAGCCCGAGCAATTCAAAATGGTTTTGTGTTCTCTTTGTAGCAGACCCACATGATACTTCCCTAAGCCTAGCATTTACTGCTGGAGCCCACTCCGAGTTATAAATGGGGTCGCTGTCGCTATAGCTGTCTGTTACCAAGAAAGGCCACATACTTGAAAACCTATTATGAAAGCAGTCACGAAAATTGGAGAGCCCGTTCTTGATGGAAGGCTTCCGCATCGTTCGCGGGCGGCGTGCGGACTTTACAGTAAAAGCAGATCTCATCCCAAGTCACAGGGGATGGATTTCAAAGGTTTTTGCCGTATCGGTTCAGCTGCGATAGTCTGGTTGACAGATGTTCCTCCTGAGGGCCGTCCATGCCATAGATCCGTGGACAGGTGGCCCTTTCCACTAACAAATCAGGGAATGCTTTGGTTTGCCTTCGTTACGGGTCTGATTGATCACTGTGATCGTAGACAGGCGGATATTTTAAGGTTCCGAACACTGGCTTTGGACTCCACATGTGAGGCCTTAACGTGCGGGTTAAATGGGAACCATGCAGACTGCTCCTTATAAATCCAACAGCTTTAAGCCTTGTCGAGGAACTCCTCGTGACCTTATCACGGAGGGGGATTGATTTATCACGAGTCCCTGACAGGCTACAGAGAATAATTAAGAGCATAGCAACCACATCAATTGCAGAATTCGCTATCAAACGCTCTCTCTCTCCGTGTCAGACATGTCAAATGTCAAGGTTTATGATAGCTTTCTAAGTATAGGCCATATAACCATTGCTCAGGCATCTTTCCAGTGTTTATTGGCCAGGCTGGAAAGCCTACTGTTCTTGGACAGCATTCCCCCTGGATTAAACATATCTGGCATTTTGGCATCAAGTCTATGCTTGCCTTAACAGTTGTTTGTATTTTTCAAATTTACTTATTCATTTTCTATAATGAATTAATAAATCAGTAACCATCACTCAGAGTTATGAGTTGATTATGGCTCTTGTATCAGCCCCACAGGCATAACGTGACTCTTTTTATGCCCTACTTCCTGGTTTGTCTAAGTAACCGGTGTTGGCCCATGTCGTCTCAAGTTTAAGGCCTCTGTATGAAGGTCTCCTGATGTTGTATTCAAACACAAGTGTTGCTACTCCAAAAAAGATTTGCAAACTAGCAGGAGTCAAATAGGCAGCAGTGTGTAAAACGATTGCACAAAATGTATGATGCAATAACAAATATGATATGAAATGTAATTTGACTTCTGATGATCTGTTCTTTACTAGCAAATTTTGAATGATATTTCCCTGAAAAAAATATAAATTTGAATGCAATTAGATTATTACATGGCTAAATGTATATTGTGTTCCATTAATCTCAAACTAAGGCCGATATGAAACAGTCACATGACTTCAAGAATGTGTGGCAGTGCTCGGGTACCTAATCTCTCCTTGTTTAAGCCAGCCACCCAGCACCATATTAGAAGCACAGGAGTGCAAGCTGAGCCCAAACTAGCATAGGCAGTGGCGGGTAAGGGACACTGATGCCACATTGATGGTAGGATGGAGCTGTGTTGTCCACAGCAGAGAGGAGGGGCATGTCTCCTCTCTATATAAGGCCTGGGAGCCAGTCCCCCCCCAAGATCTAGCACTGTCCCTCCTCTTCTCCCTCTGCTGAGATTTCCATACCGTATCCCTGTGCCCTCCTCATCTCCCATCACTCTGGTCCAAGGGTCCCAGAGGTTTATCTCCTTGTGTCCCCATCGTCATCATCATCATCATCCATCTCCCTCCTGGACTGAAGGCTCCTTATACACCATACCTGGCCTCTCATACAGTTGTGCTGGTTCTGAAGGTACCTCCTTGCCCTTTTTGATCCCCTGACGCTTTTCTTGGGACCTGGCTCAAGATGCCCGAGCCCACAAAGAAAGGTAGGAGTACCAGTGGGGTCCTTGTTGAGGATGGGAATAGCATGTTGCCTCGTGTAATTCAGGTACTGCGAGTAGCAAACATGATAAACCCGAAAAAAATATTTGGGGGGTAATTCACAGAAGGGGTGAAACGTGTGTGAAAAAAGGCTGCAGCAGCATGTTTTGCTGAATTTGATAACTACTAATACTGAGATTTAGTTCAATATTCTCAAATCTGATGGATGGTGTGTTGCATTACAACAGGTTTGTAATACGAGCTTAATCCAATAACACAGGTCCCATTTGATATGTGGACTTCTCATGGTCCTGTTGGAGGCAGGGAGGTGATGTGTTACATTCCCCGTGGAGCCTGAACCCAGTATTTTGAGGAACCTGTTGCTGCTTGCCAGCTTGTTCAAAGAAATTCTGAAAGTCACTTTGACAATGGTGTTGTATTACTGATGCATGCGTATTCCCACCATGGCAGGGGGAAGGGAAGACTTAGAGCTTAATGAATCGATGGGTCGTTAGGGTCAGGGTGATGTTTTGCACCGGTGGAGAGTCACACGGTGATGTAGTGTGCTGGAGGAACGCCGAAGCTTGCTCGCTGCCTGGCCCTCGGGTCAGATGAACCCTGGTGAGAGAACCTTAAAGGATGATGCAATGCGGATGAACCGTCCCGGGGTCACATCTTCATAATACAGCTTGTCCTTTGGTGGGTGGTGCCTACATCACTGACTGATGAAAGTCGAGCAGGAATGGCCATTTTGTTACTTTGACAGCCAGGGATAAAAAAGAGATGCCCCCCAGACCCGCCCATCACGATTCAAGTCCATATTCAACCACAGAGAGTACCGAGACCCTTCCCCTGCCACGCCCTTACTTTGGACCCCCCCCCGATCAGCGTAACATCAGTCATCTGTACGATCATGTCCATCAACATTCTCCTGTGAAGACCTTCCATGTCTGTCATTACATTATAATATTACTGGCCCCCTCCATTAGTTCAGCTCTTAGGGGAGTTTGCAGGGGACAGCCATGGCCATGTAGAGGAAAACCTCCATTTTGTGTGCCACTTCAACATCTTCTTGAAGGTGGCTGGGTAGAGGTTGTCGCCCAGTGGATTTCAGAGCTGGCCTGTAACAGTTCCCCGAACCTGAGATTCGACATGCGTACGTATGTATGTATGAATGCTAACGTACATGTGGACTTCGCCCACACATATACTCAGTGAATCTCCTCCCATGGCTCTGGAGAATGGGGACCTCGACAATGGAATGGGAGGATTTCCAATACTGCTTCTAATGGAAGCTTCTACAAACAAGCTCCAAAATCCCAGCCGTTCACTTCACTCCCGAGCTTTTATCCCAGTTTAAATTCGCCTGCATCGCTACGCTATTCAGGACCTCCGTGTCAGTAGGAGTTCTGAGATAGTGTTAGGTAGCTTAGGTACTGAGATGATCCGAGGGTCATTACCAAAGAGGGATTTGTGCAGATTGCCCTCTATCATAATTCATCCCTGTGTATTGCTTTCATTATGGTAGGACGGAGCCCACTAGCCCCTCCCCTCCCCTCACACTCACACGGTGTTCATCCTCTGCCATAAACATAAATGATCCCTCTCTGAGATAAATGTGCAGGGAAGAGAATGCAACTGATTCCGGGCTGCTACAAACACTCTCCATAAATAACCACAGTGTCCAGAACAGCAGATAAATGAGGGCTGAAAAGTATTGTTCTTTGAATGGCACGGCCCACCGCCCCCCCCTGACAGCTGAAGAGGAGGAGGAGGAGGAGAGCCATGTTGTTTTAGACACCGGGCACTCAGGCCTTTAAAAAGTCGTATGAGGGATGACTGGCCAGCTGAGTCGCCGTGAGTCTCTTGGGACTGGGATTCCTGTCCCGGGAATAGTTCAGAATGAGTGCACTTTTAATCCCGATCTCTTCTTCCCTCTGTCACTTTCTCATCTCTCTTCCCTCCTTGTACTGTGCACCGGTACCAAAGTCTCTCTCTCTCTTCATGCCGGGTAAAGTCCTCTGCTGGCATCCCACCTACCTAGCTGACCTTTGACCCCTGCATCCACTAAGTAAGAACCCCCCCATTCCATGAAGTGGTCAATTCACTCACTGCCCACTTGTGGTAGGCCTTACTCAAAGTCTTGGGTTTCAAGTTGTAGAAAGCTCTGTGTCCTCACCTTGGGGATATTTACTGCCTCTGATACGTCCTCACACTCTCCCTCAGGTTCCTGTCTTCTCAGTCTGTCACCTTATGTTGCAGAATACCACACCGTAAATCAACTCCCTCCCGTAAACAGCACCGGGGAGGCTGTTGACGGCTCATTAACAGCCAGCTAAAGCGTCAATCTTCACCCACTCTCTGTCAATCCTGCAACCGTTCCTCTCCTGTCTGTCACTCTCTCGCTTTTCATAGGTCCAATCTCT
>OMLC01011005.1:3187-16033 GCA_900302585.1 Regalecus glesne | reverse complement strand
AGTCAAGTCATTAATGGCTGTTGAACCATGATCACCCCCATTCACATATCCATGCACACACACACCCCTCTTCACACACATGCACATATTTTATATTTCAGGTAGCAACAATAACTTCTGCAAATGGATAGTGTATGTAAATGTAGAAATGTAATGAGCATGCATGCTCAATGTAAAACTAACATTATAAAGCCACAAATGTTCGCATCACTGTGATGCACAGGTTAGAAACATGCTTAAAGTTTGCAGTTGGAGGTAAAACGTCTAGATATATTTCATCTTGTCCTATACCAAGTTCCCCTCTACTGGCGTCCAAAACGACAACTCCCAGTAGAATATCACAAAGAAGTTGAATCAGATGCTCGGATTTAACTCTTTTGTGATTTCCTCACCTGGATTATTGAGCATGCATGAAGGCATCCAGTAGAATTATGGTGCACTTGTAAAACTTCCAAGTCACATCATACGTAGAATAAATGACATTTATTATCTGCTAGGAACTATTACAGCCTGACAAATTTGCTCACTATTCCCGTCTGTAGAATGCATATTTTTGAATAATCGACTCACCTCCTCTGTACACTCTGATGCATGTAATATAATGTCAGATTCAGCAGATGCGTGTGCTGAGAGAAGCCAACTAGTTCAGGATCCTATTTCAATAAAATCCCGCCCATAGGATCTAGTTGTTGTCTCTTCTGGTGGAGCATCTCTGTCTTCCGAGTGAAGGACGTCTCTCAGTCCATTGTGTCCTTGAAATGATCCGTTTTGAGAGAATTCTGAGCAAAAATGGGGAAGAGAATTTGTCAATGTTCAGTTGGCGCTTCGCACTTTGTGAAGTGGGCATTGTGCGGTGCCTGTTGCCCTCCGTGTCCTGGCAGCGCAGCGACCTCTGGTGGGTCACATATGTACTGCTGCAGATGGTGCCCGGTGGTTAACCGTCTGGGTTTTTAAGGAAGGCGCGTCGACTGAGATTTGACATGTGACAACAAGCATGTTTAAGTGAATTTCTACGGATTTATGTATTAGATAACCCTCTATCGATAGGTCAGTAAAAAATTATGTGTTTAATTTTTCATATTTAACAAATCCAAAACGATGAATCGATGTTTTTCTGTCTTACTAAAATATCGACATATTTTTCAATTTAAAGGGAATAATATTGTGAGCTAAATTTCATGTTCACCAAAGTTAGGCCCACTCACTGTTATATTTTAGTGTTAACAGACTATTTGAATCTTGAAAATGAAACTTGTTGAGTTTTGGAATCATCTTGAAACAATTGTGGTAATTCCACTTATAATTTCTTTGTGCTTACATGGCAAAGAAATCTTCAAACCAGTGCTGCCATCTTCTGAAGGGACACGCATTTTGAGGGTTTAAGGATAACATGAAGTAGTTGGACACAGTCGTTTATCATGTCAGTGGGTTAATGTGGAAATTTACTCTAGCATACTATTGTTCATACTACTGATTGTGGTCATGGTATGAACACCCCCCCCACACACACACACACACAAATGAGGATGGATAGAACAATCAAATTTGCTTTATTCAGACATATGTGTCCATATGAAAACAATAAAATACAATAAAGGATAACAGCACAGCTATAAAGCTAAAACAACCGGTCACAAATCTACAATGACCAAAGCCTTTACAGACATTTGTTCCTGTGTGTCCAGAGATAGGAGGAGCACCTTGTGTCACGTTGTATGGGCTCACTGAAAGCCGTTATATTTACATGCTTTTGAATTAACTATTCAAAATATAAATCTGTACATGAATTTCCTCAACACAACATGAAAAGTGGGAGCCTCACTAGTCACAAACACGTATCCATTTTCGAAGCTTGGGCAAGTCTGAATATATAATTTCATTCTTCATTTTTTATTTACTATAGAAACAACCATGCTGTCGTGAAATTACAGACAGTAAGTAATTTTAATCGTGGATCTCACGTAAAAACTGTAGCTGTGAACATGAGAAATATAAAACAAATCAATATATTTTGTCATAATAAATGCATGGGGTTGTTAATAACGGTTTTGCGTTTTATCTATGTTTTGTCCATTCCAATTTCCCGTACAAGTTGTACGTCACAAAACTGCGACCAAATTTGGGTCTGCAGGACCTGTGTTGATGACGTATTCGTCAACCTGCCGTAGCTTGACAGCTCCGTGACGAGCCTTCTTAAAATGAAATTATTTAAACTCTAAATAATATATGTCGTAAAGTTTTGGACCATCCCTTAGTCACGTCAGTATGAAGTGAATTTTTGTTGGATTTTTACTTCCAGTTTGATTTTGACATTACATCGTTTGTGGCGAACCAACGCATCATGTCGTTTCTTGTAGATTCAGTGATAATGTTCACCTCACAGGTAAACTTGCTTACGTAGGAAACATTTTAGGAATCTCTATTTCCCCAAATAGGAACCATAAATGTATTTCCGAGCCAACGCCTGCAAACTAAGTAGCTATCCATCTACGCAGAAAGCAGGTTATTTCGTCTCTGTGTGTGAGGTGTCTAATGACTAGTTTGTACGAAGTGATAGCTAATCATCTACGTGTGGTATTCAGATATCAAAATATTGGGCGTTATTTACAAATGTTACAATTATGTATTATGATATGATGTATAGCATACAAAAGTGACACCATAGGTGTGACGTTCTTCCTCTTCACTTTCTTAATCCCCCATTCCTGTCCTCTATTAAAACCCAAACAGGTGTTTTTCTTTGGATTTGGATGGCTTTTCTTCATGCGACAACTTTTTAAAGATTATGAGGTAAACCACATTTTGTATGCATGTAATCTTTCTTTATACAGTCAACTGTAAACTGGACTGCTCAGCCACAGACTCTACGTGTTTCATTTACTGGTGACTGATGGCAAATGATTGTTTGTTGACAGGTGCGTCAGTACCACGTCCAGGTAGTCTTCTCTGTCACCTTTGCTTTCTCATGTACTATGTTTGAGCTGATCATCTTTGAGATTCTGGGTGCCTTAAGTAGTAGGTAAGAACTTTTTTTTCTAGAATATATACTTGTTTTTATTACTGTAAGGGCATGGAATTGGACCTGTGATATCCTTTGAAACGTATCTTCTTTCTTATTTCACCTCCTCAGTTCAAGGTATTTTCACTGGAAGTTGAACTTGTATGTGATACTCCTGGTTCTCATCTTTGTGGTGCCTTTCTACATTGGTTACTTTGTTGTCAGCAACATACGCCTTTGTGAGTATAATAAATTTGATATGGTGGACAAAAATGCATGCAACTTGCAAAAGAAAATCATGCAATTAAAAGATGAGTTAATGTTCAAAAGCTGTATGTTCAGATATGATCTCAATAGCACACTGCTTGATTTTGTTTTTGTATAGTGCAAAGACAGAAGCTCCTTTTTGCCTGTGTGGTGTGGTTTACCTTTATGTACTTCTTTTGGAAGTTGGGGGATCCATTTCCCATCCTTAGTCCAAAACATGGTGAGTGTGCATTTTAACCTACACAACATTTACCTCTTGGCAGTGGGGACATTGCCATATCCTGCCCACCTGCCATGATTTGAAGATAATCTTGGTAGGATCCATTGCAAACAGTATAGATGTCTTTATTGTAAAGAAATTGGCTTCTCATATTTGAATACACAATTATGACAAAGCTCCAGGTCTGCTGAATATTTTTTGGGTGCAGCAATAGCATTAAAAATTAACATAATTTTATCCTCAACTGCTTGACAGCTGTGAAGCAGCTCATTTGTTGTACTGGGTAGCTCAGGTGTGGATATATGGAACCAGATGTGAAGTTGGGTGTTGGTAATAAAGAGCATACATGCTATGTGAACTCCTCCTGTATTGATAATAGATGAGAAAGTAAATAAAATCACACTACTGTTGTTTTCATTCTATTGGTCTTTTATTGTCTAGGCATTTTGTCCATTGAGCAGCTTATAAGTCGAGTTGGAGTCATCGGGGTCACACTTATGGCTCTGCTGTCTGGTTTTGGTGCTGTCAATTGTCCTTACACGTACATGTCCTACTTCCTAAGGTGAGCTTATCTACCGGCCCTCTGTTATAGCATCTACTGCATCAAGTTGCCTGTCAACCAATGTGTGATGTGTATATGCATCAGTGGTCACTATGCTGTATTATTATCTTACAGAAACGTGACAGAAAGTGATATCCTGGCTCTGGAGAGAAGGCTACTTCAAACAATGGACATGATTGTCAGCAAGAAGAAACGGTGAGAAATGTTTGCAATACAATAATTTCAAGCTACAACCCTGAAGATTAACATCCAAATGAATATCCTTTTATATATACTAGTCACTGATGTGTTCAAAGCAAACGCTGATTTAAAAATATCAAAACCATGACCAATTTCTCTGTTGCAGATTTTAACAGTTGCCATTAGGTAGGACTTTCCCTGGAAAAATCATACTGTTGATGGTTTTTAAAATTTTCTTATTATTCTAGCCAAATGTGGAAAAACAATGCAGGTAGTGTTGAGTTCAATGAAGCAAATGGGCCAAACAAACAATTGTGAGGGATACGGCAGAACGAGGTGATAGAAGACTTTTAACAACAGACGCTACAGCATCGATAAATAAAACTAAGATTGAATCATGTTTTCTAATTAGGCATTTGGTAAGGTGCTGATAAAACCTTAGTGGTGACTGTCTCATTTTGAATTTATCTCTGGGATTGAGAGCAAACACTGGCGCAATTACCACTATCACCATCGTTTTCAGTAAGACAGTTGGTTCACTGGTCTTCAGGTTTGCTGCTTTAAACAAATGTGCAGTGTCATTTATTTGGTGTAACTGTGTGCTGTTTGTGCCATTTGTGTAGTATTGCCATGACACGAAGGCAAATGTATCAGCGTGGAGAGGACCAAAACAAACAAACAGGGTTCTGGGGCATGCTTAAGAGTGTCACGTCTTCTCAAACAGGCAGTGAGAGTATCCTTTTTGCAGACATTGTTAATGAGGCTGAGCAGATGTGTGTGTGTGTGTGTGTGTGTGTGTGCAAATGCAGTGATGTCTGAGTGTTAATTGGATGGGAGACCATCCTCTGCTACTTTAAATAGTGGAATTTAAATTCTAGTTTGTCTCTGCAAAGAAATTATATGAAATTATATTTTGTAAAATCACATCAGATGACCATAGCTCAGCAAGTAGGGCGGTCGTCTTGTTATCAGAGGATTGGTGATTCAATCCCTGGTCCATGCAGAAAGCATGTTGAATTGTCCTTGAACAAGACACTGAACCCGTAACTGCTAAAGCCTTGTGATGGAATAGTGACCTTTCCAGAGTGTTTTGATGCCTTTCACCTGATGAGCCCTGGGATAGACTCCAGCATGACTCTGCAACTTGACATTGGACGAGTCGATGATGGTTGGATGGTCATCTGATTGTTAATAATCTACAGCATAGGCAAATGTGTACCACAGAGTGTCAAGAGTATTCAGGGTTTCCCTCTAGCTTATCACTGGATATAAGTGTTGGTTTGTCTGCCCTCTTTCACTGCTGTGGTAATCAGAGAACTCAGTTGGCTGTAAGGTAAACCCCCACAGTCCATGGCATGTGATTGCCTTTGTATGCTATCTCATGTGAACATAGGATGTGCATTTACGTTTTCATATTCTTCTGCAGTGTAGTCTTCATTTTCATCAGTATGGTCATATAATTTACATGGTTCAGAAACCATAAATTGCATTGCTACAAGCAAGTCTCATGCATTGCAAGCATCAAACTAAATCAACTCTCTGGCAACTGGCTTAATTGGTTACTAGCCATGGTCAAAACATGTCACAAGCAAGCAGGGGTAAATAAATCATCCTGACTCTAGTTTCTAAGCTTAATTAATGATTAGTTGAGGTCATTGGGACAGTGGTCTAATTAACAGAGGAAGGTCCAAAAGTAGCTCACCAAATTGCCCCTCAACTCCTTCTCTTCAGACCTTTCTCTGATCCAGCAGGAGGTCGATGCTCTTGAAGAGCTGAGTCGACAACTCTTTCTCGAGACTGTCGACCTACAAGCCACCAAGGTAACCTGTTCTCTACATACTTTAAACCTTTTGGCAACTGCAAACCCTCAGTATCTCAATAAGATGTATGATTTATCTTTTTCCCCTTTCCCATCAACCTCTACTTCTTCAGGAGCGCATTGAGTACTCAAAGACATTCCAGGGAAAATACTTTAACTTCTTGGGTTATTTCTTTTCGATTTACTGCGTATGGAAGATCTTCATGGTGAGAGCTATATTCAGACATTGATCCTATTTATTTGAACACACACACAAACACAAAGATATTCACGACTGCTAGATTTTGCTTGTCATCAAGTTCTCCCAAAAAGTAGTCGATTGATCACAGGAGCTATATCTTTTTTCACTCAATGAAAACATAAAGTCCCATCAAAAACTTCTCAAATACAGCCAGTATAGGGTTAACTAATATAGGCAGAACCACCCTCGAGGTAGGTGAAATAGCAGAGTCCTCGATTGGCTCTGAGAGGCTGTTAATAAACGAGTCACAATCTGATTGGACTAAACCCCCAGCAAGTCTATCTGAACTGGAGGGTTTGATAGCAGTGACAACACAACTGCTTTCTTGTAGACATTTTGGTTTAACTTGGGACCACGTTAAAGCAATGCTATTTAACTTTTTTAAATCTGAAAATAACAGCTTCAAAATCATTTTGTTGGTACACCGACTTCTAATAAGGAGCACATTCCTGTGTCTCAGGCACAACAGGTCAGCTCCAGGGCCCAATGCAAGATGATCAATACAGGCTCTGGCCTGCACATCACAATCAGATGTAACGTCTTGCCGGTAGTTAATGAAGGAAGTGGAGGGAGGCACGCAGCTTTAAAATCACCAGCAACTGTGAAATGCACTGCACAGTAGATCCCTGAATGAATGTCTACTCAGAGACCTCATCCTATTGAAGAGGAGTAATTATTGCAAGGCCAACATAGAGATATACTAGCCTTCCTAACAAAATAGGATGTCTGATGGGGATTTTGCCTTGCAGTAGTATGCAGGTCCATAATTATACACAGGCATACTCCATACATTTCTGACCATTGTGTACATAGTAGATTCAGTATTCGAGATCTTTGATACGACAGTTGTGAGATAAAGAGGGGTCGATATATGCGGGCCCTAAACTGTTGCAGGCCCCAGTGCAGCTGCATTACCTGCATATATGATAGTTATGCCTCAGCCCTCTTTCATTCCCAGTCCATGTCCCAAACGCTTGTTCTTGGCCTGTGTAATATGGGTTGACCAGGTACGTTCTCCTACGAGTGTCTTTTGTTACTAGGATGGCGAGGTCAGTGTACCATCAGATTCATTTCAAAGCTGTTATTCTCAGGTAAAAGAGGAGGTATAGTGTTGTTTTAACTGGGGGCCTTCAGGCGAGCACGCCCGGGCTTGTCTTGGTGAGGGCAGCTGTTGAAAAGCCTAAGCTGACTGTTCAATACAGTATGTGTTCAACTGGTCTTTTTTTTTTGTCCTACATTACATGAATCAAACAGTGTCTCTAACAAGAAGCATTCACATTTCTGGTTACCTTCAATTTGGGGAAAACAGATTAGCAGAGCAGCTAGCGTCTAATTGACGAATTTGACGTTATAACGTTACAGGTTAAATGGTTGAATATGGGTCACTTTTAGATTGAGGATAACGGTATAAAATCCAGCTGCTCTGTCAGCTGCAGTTTGTTTCCTTTATAACATTATAAGAAATGTTAAAAGAGGTGAACGAATCTTGCTGAGCACAATTTAACTTACTTAAATAGGCGTAGATATTAGGGTGGCATAGCTCAAAAGGTAGGTAGCAACACGGCAAATATCCCTCTGTGGGACTAATAACGGAATATCTTATCTTGGTAATCAGAAGATTGGTGGTTCGATCCCCAGCCCCAGCAGAAAGATGGTTGAGATGTCCTTGAGCAAGGCACTGAACCCTTAACTGGTCCCTGAGAGCCAGAGTTAAATATAGACAACACATTCCACCACCCTTGGTTGTGTGACAAATCAAACAATTCTATTTTAAACATAGATGGCTGTGTATTTAATATAGATCAAAATATAATTAAAGTCTTTTGGGACCCCACTACGGGTTCTCTTCATATTTTCAACAGCTGCCACAACTATACTCAACAGATAACATGTCTGTACTTCTCTTAACACCTTAAATTCTATAGAAGATGATTGTTGAAACCAAAGAAATCTATGCTTGAACCACAGCGCCCCCAGCTGCATATATACTGTAGCTGCATTGCCACTGCTTTATTACTGCACAGTCCTAAAACCGTAGATGAATCACAGATGAACCATTAGAGTGCAACTATGCACAGTATCGATGAGCAGTTTTGATCATCAGCTACTTTGCAAAACCCTTTATTTGTTAATTTTGAAACTATTTCTCCCGTCTGTACACCCAAGGCCACCATTAACATCGTGTTTGACCGAGTCGGAAAGACTGATCCAGTGACGAGAGGTATTGAGATCACGGTGAACTACTTAGGCATCCAGTTTGATGTAAGATCTTACTTTCCTCTTCACTTACTAACTCATTATGTCACCAACTCACTCACCCTCACTTTCATTCTCTCTCTGACAAGCATTCTTTGACTCTCTCTCAGGCACCACTTTTTGTCCTGCACGTGTTCTCTCAGAAACATACAAATGCACCCACACCTTCACCTCTCACATGTCCTGTCACTTGTGAAATTATTGATACCCTGCCAATAAAACTTATCTCTGCTCTTGTAATAAATCAGCCATGATTGCTGATTAAATTCTCTCAGTGCTCTGATATACTCCACTCAGAGATTGTTGAAGATTTTTATTTTCCATTCCATTGACAGTTTACAGATTAAGTCACAACTTGTTTTTTTATTTTATTCAAATATGAATCCCATGTTACTAATAAGGATTAAAATTAACGTGATTGATGTCTTTAAGTGATAATTGTTGCCATGCAGTTCTCACCCTTATTCAACAATCGTAATTTCCTTCTCTATTACTATTATTATTACTATCTCTATTGCTATTATTACTCTCTCTATTACTGTTATCCACTCCTTGTCTCTGTGTGCCTGTCAGGTGAAGTTTTGGTCTCAACATATCTCCTTCATCCTGGTTGGAATAATTATTGTAACTTCAATACGAGGGCTGCTTATCACCCTCACCAAGGTAAGTCAGGCTCACACAGCAAGTCTATTCACAGGTAGGGAGAGCATTTGTAGATTAATCCGTTAGCCATGAAATTAACCAGTTTGAATTTTGGCAGTCATTTCTCAAGTGAAAATGCTAAACTATCTGGTTACAGCTTGAAATAAGTTTGCTTTCTCAGATTCACATCATTATAAAATGATGACTTAAGTTGTTGTTGTTTTTTGGCTACTGGGCAGATTATGTAAACCATTTTAAGACCACTTTCTTTGTCTCTGATGAGTTGTGATGGGCATTATCAATAATGATTAATAGCCATTGTTTTTTATATTTTACAGACCAAATGACTTGTCAAAAAATAATGGTGGATTAATCTGTGATTGAACTAATCCTTACTTGACACTCAGAAGGTTGGATGGTCGTCTAGTAATCGGAGATTAATGGTTCAGTTCCCAGCCCCTGCAAAAAGCTTGTGGAAGTGCTCTTGAGAAAGACTAAATCCCTAACTGTTCTCGGCACACTGTGCTGCAGTTTAGCTCACTGCTGCTAGGCTGGGTTAAATGTAGAGAAAAGGTCTTGCGGCAGTAAAATGCTTTCACTAGAAACACCTTCTCACATCAACAGGCTCAGTAAATTGCTTGTGTTTTGGGGTTGGAAACCATTGAGGTCTCTTGCCAGTTGTAATGAATGGGTTTCTCATTTTGCTTGACTCTGTTCCACTTTTTCTTCATTGGCTTTCTAGTTTTTCTACGCCATATCCAGTAGCAAGTCCTCCAATGTGATTGTGCTCGTCCTCGCTCAAATCATGGTGAGTGTTTTTGGTTAACACTACTTTCATAATACGCAGTGTGGAGTTCATAGGATGGATGGTTGAATAACTGGGCCTCCCTGTCTTTCTCTCTGTCTCTATCTTTCAGGGGATGTACTTTGTGTCATCGGTGCTGTTGATGCGTATGAGCATGCCCTTGGAGTACCGCTCCATCGTAACAGAGGTGCTGGGCGAGCTTCAGTTCAACTTCTACCACCGCTGGTTCGACGTCATCTTCCTGGTCAGCGCCCTGTCCAGCATTCTGTTTCTGTACCTTGCTCACAAGCAAGCGCCAGAGAAACACATGACACTCTGATCTCCTGCTGTCGTCTTCCCCTAATTTAAGCTGCTTAACCACTTCTGTGACTTCACCTGGAATTCAGAGAAGGTCTGGAATGTACTTGCCTTTTTTGGAGGGGGGGTGTATATATCCAAAAAGCATTTTTTTTGGTTTTGTGCTTGGCCCATACTTCCTGAATCAGGAAAGACACATGGGATGGAGGAACTATTGGAGGACATGAAGGGACATTATAAATTAGACTTGGTGCAATAATTGGATTCAATGAGAGTAGCAGCAAAACATAAATCGGTGTTAGGATGTCATTATACCATGCAGAATATAGATGCTTGAAATTTGATCCGTGTGGTGTTTGATTTCTACTCCCCGGCCAGTTTGAACGTTCCCTCATTCAGTCTGAACACAATGGAACTGGACCATTTGCAGAACAGCCCAGTTTAATTTCAAGCGATGTGTTGTGAGTGCATACACTGAGACCAAACGGGTCAAAATGCTTTTGTTTATGACCTCTATTATCAGTTGGTCTCTACTGTCAGCTTCAGGAAAGTACCACTGTCTGTTATTATATGCTATAATTTGGTTGTGTGGAAGTTTTATCATGGAGAGAAATTGTTCAACAAGGAATAGATGGAAAATGGCTGTATATTTCATGTCATGGAATTTAAGAAAAAGCAAATTACATCTTAACAGCATTTCTGAATCGCAGCCATTGTGAAATAGTACTTAAAGGCAATATCCATGCACAGTTGGTGAGCCACATCACCAATGCAACAAAATTGTATCAAAGACAGACGCAACTATTTTTATGGCAGTAAAACAGGCTGCACAGAGAATACGCGTCTGTCTTTGTCCTTCCTCTGCTCTTTCTTTCATAAATATACCTGAAAGGTAAGATGGTTGACTGTGAATTCATCCAAGGCTTCTCTCTATGTTGTATCATCTATTTTTGTTTATTCCTCTGCATTGATAATTTATAGAATAATGATTGACACAGTGATTCACCAATCAGTGCTTAGCCACTGTTTCTACCAACTCCCAACACTGAGCCATATCATCCCATGTGAGCTGATCGGGGAGAGGCTTTAATTTAACCTATAATAGATAGGTTAATAATAGGATAGATAGGGAAATTTTGAGATAAGTTTAAATTAATCCTGAGAGAATGAAGGCTACTGTTGGTTTGATTCCTTCCCCTAAACCCAAATCTAAACAGCAGAAGTGCCTCCTGCGCTGACAGAGCCGGTGGAAGACCACACTTATCGGATGATAAAAAACCTGACGATGGGTCTGCTCAGAGGTAATGATGATGCCGTCAGATTAGTCTTTTACTGTGCTGATGTGACACTTCAGCTGAAAAGCTGTAGTTATGTGTAGTGGAGGCACCTTGGGTGTGGGATGAGGAGAGACTTTGTAAATGTTGTGTTGTATGTTTGAGCCCTCAGGAAAAAAAATCTTGGGTAAGAAAGTGAAGTGAAAAGAAGCCTTGAGGGTCAAACCATTACATTACATTAGAGGCATTTAGCAGACGTTCTTATCCAGAGCGACATACAACAAGAGATGATGAACCAGAGATGATGAAGCCAGTTTTCAAGGTGTTCTCTTTTTTAATTTACTTTTTTTAGAATCTCTCATCGAAGCTTCTTTCAGATGAAGTCGAAGACATGGATGGACTCTGAGAGGAAAAGAAGACATGAAACCAGTTTAGAATTGCATCTATTGATTGAATCCAACAGCTTTATGCTTATTCTTTACAAAAGCACCATTCACCCTTTCCCTTGTTGTCGTAGGAGGGGTTTCTAGCCTGGGTTTCTCCTCCAAAGTGGCCGGTGCATGAACCTGTGCAGAGGATGTTTGTCCCAGGAGCAAGGATGTGATGGCCACACCTTTGGCTTTCAGCTGGTTGTAGACCTTCTTGGTGGCCACTAGAAGTTCCAGAGAGCTGCCACTGTTACGGATCAGTGCCACCACCTCCTCGTGAGTGCTCTTCTCAACATTCACCCCGTTCACCTCTATGACAATGTCATCGTCCTTCAGACCTACCCTGTCTGCCGCCCCGCCCTTCACCACCTGAGGGAGAAGAGTTAGCGAGGGCACAAGTTGGATCTCTGTCACTGCTGCTTGGTTTTTAAAAAACCTCTTAGATGTTGATGTCCTCAGCATGAGTTCATACATGGCTAAAGTCAAGTGAAGGTTTATCCTTAAAAGACCTGAAAAATGTAATTTATGGATTTGTTTCTCAAAGGCTTGACTATTATAATGCCTCAATCGTTCTTCTGTGTCTCCGCTTCAAGTTAATTCAAAATGCCTCTTCAAGGCCTTTGAAAAATGACCCTGCAGCAGGCTCACATCAGACAATTTTGGCTATTTTGGAATGGCTTCCAGTAGAGTGTTGAATTTATTTTTAAACTCTATTAATAACTTATAAGGTTCATCATGGGTTGGTGCAAACCAATATTTCAGAGTTACTGTACTCTTATTCTCCAGCAGAGTCCCTTTAGTGCTCTGATACAGGCGGGCCTGTTGGTTATTGTTACTGAGACTGGTAGAATTCAAAG
>OMLC01010996.1:1071-15568 GCA_900302585.1 Regalecus glesne | reverse complement strand
GGGAGGTTATGCAAAACCAATAGAAATGGGATACACCGATGGTTCTCAACTCCAGTCCTTGGAAACTGGTTGTACTGCTGTTTTTCTATCGTGCAAGCTTGTTGAATATATTGACTTATCTGTCAAGCACACCAGCCATCTAGTCAGCTGTCACTATTTCATCAGCTTTGATCAGACAGAAGATCCAGCTCATTCCTGTGCCATTAGCATATGGGATTTAGCTGCCATCCCCAACCTTTACCTTTTGATAATTGATTAATAATTGAATCTTGAAAAATGATGACAAATGCTTATCATGTGCTCCAAGGGCCCAAATTGATGTGTTTATGGATTATTTGGTCTGATTTACAGCCCAAAGAAGCCCATAACATGTTCCTTTCATATGGACATGAATACAAGAGGCTAACAAATGATAGCATTTAAAAAGCTGTATCAGGCAAATTATGTTTATTTACTTGATGAATGATAAATCCAATAACGGAATCATAGTGGATCAGTGTATTGATTAATTGATTGATCAATCCATCGCTAATTGTGTGCATTATATTAGTTCATGTTTATGAGCTGCAACTTTGTCATGGGCTATGAGGTGCCCCAGCCTCCAACAGATCTGATTAGTTGAGTGGAATTATGAGGTGGGGCTTCTGCTCAGTCTAGTTTGGTGAAGTAAAATCCAATGGAATCAAGTCACTGGCAGAGTAGAAAACCAAGAACTGGAGTTATGAACCACTATAAGACATGGTAAACCTGAAAGTCAAGTTTACAGATACATTAATATGGGGAAGGGGGTTCTACAGGATAAAGAGAGGTGGAGGGGAGTCAGAGGGTCACCTCCAGGTGGGGTTGGGTTAGAAACTGATTCTGCTTGAAGTCTGAGACAGCATAAAGATGGTGGAGGGTTCTGAGGCAAGGCATCGATGCTTTTTCTGCCGTGTCCACAGGAGAGGTCACGAGAGGTGGCAGTGTAGAGATTTGGAGAAGAATAAACAGGGAAAGGAAGAGGAACGGTGAAAGGGGGAGGAGGAGAGAGAGGAGTTAGCAGGGGGAATAAAATACTTATTATCTCCCAGGATGAGTCAAATCCTTGAAAAAGCTCCAAAGAACCCTTATCCAGTCTTAAAGTAAACACCCAATGGCTCCCTCGGTGATTCGGACACACCAATCTGCTTTGTTTTTATGTAACTAGTAACTACAGTTTCCTACAGAGTAATATTAAAAGGCCCAAGAGTGGAGGCAGTTGAGAAGAAGGAAGTGGAAATATTACCGAAGCTCTTCCAGGTCATGAGCAGGTCAAGGGTTAAAGTACACAGCAGACTGTAAAAAACAAATCCCGCTTTTCAACAGAGACCACCTTGATCACTTAGCCATCCATATCTACTGATAGGAGGGATTTCTACTCTGTGGGATCTCAATGGTGGAGGATCGGCATGCTCAAGTGCCTTACACGCTGACTACAAAGCCATGTTGTGTAAGTTTCTAGTATATATTACAGTATAACCTTGTGTCAATCACAGTCTCAGGGGTTTTTAAGAATCTTTGAGGGTCCTTGTGCAACATTTTAGGGGGGGACTTGTGATGCATAGTATGGATGGCAAATGTATCTTACCTGTGGCAAAGCTAATAATACAGGTAATTGTCAGTGCACCATTTGTAGTGATAAGTTTACATTTTACATTTTGGAACAAATTGCACATAAGAGAGGTAGGCTGGCTGACACACTAGGATGACAGGGACATAGCCGTAGCTAAACAACAAATTCATCAAAATTAGGTTGACTGTTCAATCACATCATGTAAAAATTCAAAATAGTTGCACCAGGCCATCTGTACATAAAGTTGCAATCCGAATTATTAAACCCCAACTGCAAATCAGGTTTATTAGTTCAGGAACGCTGCCAGAAGTTGGTGTCTGGCTATGTGTCACGTTTGCAGCAGGTCATAACAGCGTAAGGGTGCTCTACCAAGTACTAAAGATGTTTGTCGTGAGAAGGTTGAATAATTTTGAGACTGCAGTAGTCATTAAAAGTAGCTTTTTTGTTGAATTCGGAGAAACCACCCGTAATATTAGTTGTATTTTCCATCCATCCATTGTCAACCACTCATCCGGTGTTGGGTCGCAGAGGTAGCAGATTTCAGCCAGGAACTCCAAGCTTTCCTTTCCCTTGCAACATCCACTAGCTCCGATTGGGGGATAACTCCCTCACTTGGGGTAAGGACTCATTCCCTACTTGGATTGGACAATCTTAGAACCATGGTCTCAGATTTAGAGGTACTAATCCTCATTCCAGCTGCTTCCACCTTGGGGATCTCCTGAGAAGTATAAAGTCCAACCCCTCTCTAAGACCTTGGTTACAAATCCGATGCTGTGAGTAGAGG
Source organism: Regalecus glesne (assembly GCA_900302585.1). NCBI lineage: Eukaryota > Metazoa > Chordata > Actinopteri > Lampriformes > Regalecidae > Regalecus > Regalecus glesne. The sequence continues at coordinate 13,193 of OMLC01010996.1, read as the reverse complement.
TGAGCCCCACCAGCCATAGCTCTGGCTCCTTAGCCCCCAAGGAGGTGACATTCCACCCCCCTAATACTAGCTTCTGTTGCTTGGTTCTGGTCCACTGAGACCCTTTACCTTCACTGCTACCTGTCCGGCAGTGCAACCGACCCCACTGGTTCTTCTTGTAGGTGGTGGGTCTACAGGATGGAGAAGTGTCCATGTTGTTTTTTCGGGCTGAGCTCGGCCGGGCTACGTGGTAAACTCGGCCACCAGGCCCTCGCTGACAGGCCCTCCTTCTGGGCCGGGCTCCAGACGAGGGCCCCGGGCTTCCTCCAGGCAGGGTATTGTCACTTCTTTTTGGATCTTTCATGGGGTTTTCTTGAACCATTCTTAGTCTGGTCCCTCACCAGAGTTCAATTTGCCATGGGAGACCCTAACCGGAACACAAGGCTCCAGAAAACACAGCTCTCGGGATCATAGAGACACTCAAACCTCTCCACCACGATAAGGTGATGGTTCCTCGGAGAGGTACTTGTGTTTTGAGCTATTTAATATGTTCTTGTGTGATTATTTTTCATAAACCGCTGCTAGTTTGTATATTTGACTAATAAACCTGATTTGCAGTGGGGATTGAATAATTTTGAGTACAACTGTAGGTTTAAAACAAAACAAGAGTTCATTTCAACATTCATCTGAATGTAAATCTCAGCTCCCAGTCCAGTCGCCCAGCTCCCTTTTAAACAAACAGAGATGTAAATTTATGTTGTTTCATGTACAGTTTAAACTTGGACATGCATGTGCCAGTGTTTATGTGGGAGAAAGTGTGAAAAGCAATGGATGTATATAGACTACATCTACATAGTTAGTTAGTATATACCATGTGTGTGTGTAAGTATAGATCCACAGTTTGTATGTGTGTTTGCATAATGTCAGTATTTCTTGATGTCTGCCCACCTGTATCTGTTCCGTGGTGGTGGGCCACAGTGCCCTCCAGACCACTTTCTTTACTACGTCTGGTACTAGGCTGGCCATTATCAACAGTATAATGCTGAGCCAGGCTGGACCGCTGGACAACATCTGCATGAATACATAGTACATCCTCTGGTAGTTCAGGAAAGGCCTGGGGTGGGGAATAGAATAGATATAATGGAAAATGTGAAATGAATATTTGATTATAACATCATGGCAAAATATTTCTGTCTGCTATCACACACAACTGGTTTCAGTATTTGAACCTCAGTATCGGAACCACTGTCGGAGTCATTTGGTTGACACTTAGGTTTGTAATTTAATGTCTTGTGCTGTTAATTAGGAAAAACCTTCTCAAATAAAATATCTAGTGGGAACTGTCCCTGGCTGAGGAGAGAGTACAGCACTTGTGTTTGAGTTTGTGTCACTACGACATCCTCACTTTAGAACCATAAATGCGTGCATTAAGTCAGTCGAATCTGAGCGTACCAAATGATGCCTCCCCACAGCAAAGAGAAGACTACAAAGAAAATCAGTGAGCCCCAGATGATAAAATGGTTGATCCATGTCCAGTAGTGTGTGTCCAGAGCCAACTGTGGAGAGAGAGAGAGAGGAGAGAGAATACAGGAGACTGAGTTGAGAAAACGGAGCTGTCTAATGGTTTTACCTTACATCTCAATGTTTCACCTCAGAATATGACAGCCCTCATCCATGTGTGCTATTTTTAAAATGCACAACAACCGTGAATGTCTTTGCTTGTCTGTGTGAACATGCAGGTCTGCGTGACTGTACCTTGAGTGTAACGGTGAAGACCAGCACAGTGAAGACCAGTGTGCCAAAGGTCCAGTTTCCAAACATCTGTGGATGGAAAGGGAGGTGATGGAGAGACAGACAACACTCACCCAAGATTCCATTTCAAACCTACATCCAATCAGATGAAATCATTGTTTACATACAAACATTCAAATGAATGAGAATTGGCCCAACTCGGTCAATTAGATTTCACATTCAGAGTAATACAGAATGGGAGTGTCATCGATTAGTAAAAGCTCTGCTAAACCAACGCTAACCTGTGATCATGCTAGACCAACAGGACCATATGTTAATGCTGATCCCTTTAGATTGAACATAACCATCACATCCAACTCTGTTCACGGATCTGTCAGCGCTCAAAATACTTGGAGGATTCAAGATTCAAGAACTTAATCGACATTTTGCAAGCATAGCAAGAATGCAAACATGATTCAACTCATTTTTTCTTTGCTGTCTACATGTTTAGTTTAATGTAAGTGGATAAGCCAATTGGAATTAGCTGAGGTTGAAGGTTGAACTGTTAATTATCCCTGTATTGCTCCTGATCTTTCGGTTTATGACCTGGTTTTGGGAGAGACAAGACAGAGTTACATGGACTATATAGAGATATAGATATATGGATGGATGGATGGATGGATAGATAGATAGATAGATAGATAGATAGAGTTGCAATCAAGATTATTCAGCCTCCACTGCAATTCAAGTTTATTAGTCAAATGTACAAACGAGCAATCAAACAAAAACATTTTAAATAGCTCAACAGAACTATTACAAGTGGTTTCTCCAAATTCAACACAAAATTCTACTTTTAATAACTACTGCAGTCTCAAAATTATTCAACCCCTGAATAGAATCCTCCATAAGAGCACACTTCTGTAAATCCGGTGGGGCCTCAAGTACACCAGATGTAACCAACCAATGGCTTCATTAGTTGCATCAGGTATGCTTGAGATAAAAGGCCTCAAACATCTGGACTGTTGACTGTGACTGTTGACTGACATTTCATTGCATTTTGGAAATATGACTAAGTCAAGAGAATTGTCCAAAAAGTTCAGAGAAGTAATCCTTGCCTTGCACAAACAAGGAAATGGATATAAAGCTATAGCAAACGCACTGAATGTTTCAAGAGATAGTTAGAAGCATAGTTAGAAAGTTTAAAGTTAAAGGAACAGTGGCTACACTACCTGGACGTGGCAGAAAGAGGAAACTATCAACAGTTGCCACTAGAGTCCTGATGAGGCAAATAGTAAGAAACCCTCGACTGACTGCAAAAGACCTGCAGCAAGACTTGGTTACAGCAGGCACTGAGGTTTCAGTTTCCATAGTAAGGCGCATACTAAACGCTGAAGGGTTCCATGCCCGAACTCCAAGACATGCACCACTACTGACCCAAGGACACAAGAAAAGTTGGCTCCAATTAGCTCTGAACTATATAATAAGTCAAATAGGTTTTGGGATTCTGTTCTGTGGAGCGATGGAACCAAATTGGGACTTTTTGGGCCTATGGATCAGTGGTACATCTGAAGAAGGAAGAAGAATGAAGCATACACTGAAAAGAACACCCTGCCTACAGTGCAGCATGGCTGTGGCTCAGTGATGCTCTGGGGCGGCTTCACTTCCTCTGGTACTGGAAACCTTCAGCATGTGGAGGGCAAGATTGATTCAATCAAGGATCAGGAAATCCTGGGAGAAAATGTCATGTCATCTGTGAGGAAACTGAAAGTTAGGCATCATTTGACCTTCTAGCAGGACAATGATCCAAAGCATACCTCAAAGTCCACTAAAGCTTGGTTTCAGAAGACGTCCTGGAAGATACTAGATTGGCCATCACAGTCATCTGACTTAAACCCCATTGAACATCTTTAGTGGGATTGGAAATTGGGCATTGCAACATGCAAACTCAAGAGTATTAGTGAGCTGGAGGCCTTTGTCCATGAAGAATGGGCTAAGATTCCTAAGGAATGCTGCCAGAAGTTGTCTGGCTATGCATCACGTTTGCAGCGGGTCATAACAGCAAAAGGGTTTTCTACCAAGTACTGAAGATGTTTGTCATGACGGGGTTGAATAATTTTGAGATTGCAGTAGTCATTAAAAGTAGCATTTTTGGTTGAATTAAGAGAAACCACCCGTAATATTAGTTGTGTTGAGCTATTTAAAACATTCTTGTTTGATTGTTTTTTTTTAAAAAGCTGCTAGTTTGTATATTTGACTAGTAAACCTGATTTGCATTGGGGGTTGAATAATATTGATTGCAACTGTAGATAGATAGATAGATAGATAGATGGATAGATATACAGACAAATTTCCCCAACCCAATGGAAGTTATTCTGATTTAACTGTCAGAGACCGGTTTTTGAATGCCCCAGAGCATTTACTTTGACATGCCTCAAATGTGAAGCATCTAATCTCCCAGAAATACAACAGATGAAGAAGAAGTGGTTCCACCCGTTCCACTGCATTCATCTTTCCAAAAACATGTTTAAACAACTTATTTTGAGCCATTTGGCAATGAAGGCAGCCAACAATTCTTAAATCTGTTAAGGCCTCCAACAAAAAAGTTGTCAGCCACAGACATGTTTCAATCCAGCCTGGAAACTCGTTCACATCGCCAAATGCTTAACCCACAAGTGGCGAACAGGTGAAGGAATAATGCATTGATTCTAACCAGAGATAAACAATAAGATTAAGGGTTCACATGGTTATTAGCAGCTAATATTCGCCTATTGATGGATTAGCAAAGGTGCACACCACCCATGTCAACCCAAGGGAAAATTCCTTCGGATCAGGCCAGTCTGTTCTGATTGAGGTGGCCACATGAGGCCTTTTTGCGTGCTTATTCTGATCAGTGGTGGAATATTAGGGTCTATATAAATCCAACTACTGTTAACCTGGCTAATGCTTAACATGTAGGGCTGACCATCCAAAAATGCATTATGGGCCCACTCATTCTATTTTTTTGGAGGGCTGTGTGTACAAATCGGACCATAAAGTTACTATGAGGATATATGTTGGATATTTATTCAACAAGTGCATCCCTTTGTGGAAAAATGTGGTATTGCTTTGTGAATGAGTTGCTTCGTTTTGATTAAGTACTGCCATCATGTCGCAAACATCTCCATTCATTCTGTGGTAGCTTGTGTATTTATCTTGACAAGAAGCGTCCCGGCTGCCACTTATCCCGTCAGTTTGCTATAAATTCTCTTGCCAGAGTTGGTGGGGAACCTGATCCAGAGAAAAACATTTGGAATAGTTGCATAACCATATGTAATCTTGTTGCTGATGGTTTCCTTTGATGATGTCTGTCATATGGTGGCATCAGCATTAAATGAAGACAGATAAATAACCAGTGATCAACTTATTGTAGTGGCTTTTAGGTAATTAATGGTTGACTGCTGTTTACAACAGTTACAATATCGAGTTTATTATGAGGGATTATGTGAAGACACAGCTCTGCCTCACAATTCATAGTTGGGGCATTTCTCACTGGTATTTGTTGTTGCTCTGTTTGTACAGTTGTGTCCATCTGTCCATTTGTGAACCAACAGTGCTGGAGTCTGGTCAAACCAGATAGTAGCGGCCATATTGGCTTATCATTATACTTAGTAGGTACACTAGAATTAAGGATCTATCCAACAATAAATGAAAACTAAAAATATCTTAAAACATCTACCAAAGAGTATCTACGTGCCTGAGAATAGCACCATTATACCCATTTTACAAGGTCGGCATAGCTCCGGAGGTAGGGCAGTTGTCTAGTAATCATAAGATTGGCAGTTCAATTCCCGGCCCCTGCAGAAAGCATGTCAATGTCTCCTTTACCAAAACAGTGAACCCATAACTGCTCAAGCCCTGTGATGGAATGGCAACCTGTCCAGAATGTATCTCCGCCTCTTGCCCAAAAAGGATAAGCTCCAACATGACTACGTGACCTGACTCTGGATGAGTGGTTGATGAGGGATGGATGGAGCTCAGGAGAGAGTAGAAAAGTATACGCAGGATAGGATTTTGAAATAAAGATCCAAATTTAACGAGGCAATTATATTGTGTTGTGACTGAACATGGCTATTTCTTATACTTAGTTGGTATATTGACCTATAGTTGACGTGGTCACATGGTGACATTTATCTCACACACATACATTTGACAAATGAAAGAGTATACTAGGTTTTTGATAACTTCAATACAACATATGGAGTTCAGTGAGGGGTGGGTCACAACACGAATGCCCAGAGGTCATTGGTCTACAGCAAGCACTAGGGGTGGGACATGAAATCCATAGTACAAAGGTATTGAATGATGGTTAGAATGGGTGGGTTTGTATTGGGCCATGTGACAGGACAGAACAGGAAACAATAAACAAGAAACTGAAACTGAGGATGGGTGATTGAGATGGTGAGAGAGAGAAAGAGAGCGACAGAGAGAGAGAGAGAGAGAGAGAGAGAGAAAGCGACAGAGAGAGAGAGAGAGAGAGAGAGAGAGACAGGCTTACCATCTGTGTGTTGGATGTCATTAGCTGGGGGGAGGAAAGAGAAGCAAAAAGAAAAAGCAACAGAAAGGTAAGAGGAAAAGAAGAACAAGAGGACAAGGCCAGAAGAAAATTAAATCATAATGAAAATTAACAACAATCCAAAGACTGGAGGAGAATAGAAACCCGGATGCAAAAAAAACAGTCCAGTTCAAGCAAATCAAAGCAGTCCAAAAAAAGGTTTTCTGGGTGAACAATGCTCCTTGAATGTGGAAAGAAACCCCCCAAAATAAAAGGAAGATAGAGAAAGAGCACAGAGGAGGATAGTGGCAAGGCTGCCATGCTGTCACGCCCAAGATGTGAATGAACAAACCAATCAGGATTGGTACATGAAGTAGTCACAGTCTGACAGCATCCATGATGAAAAAAAACAAAACGCTTTCAATAAATAATAAGCAGCGAGCTTTAATTAAGATGTGTACAATATATAAAACTGTTTTCAAGTGATCGTGAAATTCCTCAGGAATCTATTGGAAAATGTAGTTAAATGATAAAAAATCAAATAATTTTCTAGATAACTCTGCTTAATACCAATGTAGTCGGTGGAAAAGCTAATATATAGTCCAGGACAATAGAGGAATCAGGAAGATGCCTGCTATTGCTGACCTGCTTCAACTTGGACTTTACACATTTAGTGTCACGATAAGTGAGAAAAAGGAATTTTTTGCACCGAAAATAGAATTTGAAATCCGTTTCCTATGGTGAAGCACAGCTCTGGTTTAAAACAAATAGTCAAATTATGGCGTAAAAAGTAAAGAAAAATCCAAAACTGAAACTAAAGCTGGAAAACTAACTTCTAAATATGTTTCTATTGTTGACATGATCTTTTCTAAATAGTATCTTTTTGGTTTTGTCATAGTTTTTGTTTCCTGACAATAGTGGCATGGATGTTACCTGTCCGTTGCTGGTGAAGGTCGTGTTGTCGAACAGGAAGTAAGCACCAAAGAACATCACTATGGCGTCATAAACACCCAGGATGGTCCAGTATATGAATATAGGCCAGCGCAACAGGCAGTTCTTAGCAATATCCCTGTGGAGAGGAATGCAAGAGGATCATGGTATTGAGTTTAAAGTAAAGTTTCATTGGCAGTCATGTGAGGCAGTTTGCCCTAGTCATGAATGATACTGGTGACTGGATAATGGATACGAATGCAACCCTTCCCTGTTATCCTGAGTGCACCTACCTGTAGAGGGTGGGGTCCTTTTTCAGGATGTCCATGTTGATGTGCTGCTCTATGAGGCTGTACAGCAGGATGGGCAGGGAGGTGAAGCTTATGTTGTACAGCGTTAAGTAGGCTGTATCATACAGCGGCTGGGCGCGCATGTGTGTGAGGAGAAGTTGTTCAGCAGAGGGTCATGGGAAAGATGGAAGATAGGATTGGGTGGAGAAGGATGCAATGAGAAAAAATCAGGGAGGATGAGTGAAGAGAGAGAGAAAAGTTAAGATTAGTTTAGATTATTTTTCTCACTTCTCTACATCGCTGCACTTTTGTGTGTATATATTTATAGATGTACCGACTTGTTGTGAAAAGCCACAGAAGAACTGGTAGAGGAACTGGGGGAAGATGAAGCAGACATTCTGAGGAGACCAGACCACAAACAGATTTAGTAAAGAGTCATCGGTCAGTTGAAAGGCTTTCATAAAATACACTTTTTGTCGACTTCCAGGTGAGCAGAGAGGGGAATCAGGAATCACCTTCAGTGTCTATGTACGCACCGATGCTATGGCACAGCAAAGTTTGGAGGTTGATTATTTTTTTTAAGAGCTTATACAAAGAGTATACAATCAGAAATCTTCAAGAGAGCTACTTTCTTTGTTGGCTTGATTAAAAACAGAACATTCCTCTGTCAGATCTAGGGTAGACACTATTATACGAGATGGATTTTTCATTAGTATCCTTTACACACATACGACACAACAACAAATATGACAATATTGTGCAACCAGGAAGTAGATTACTTTAGTGTAGTCAAGATGATGTAAGATTATTTGTATGGTGTTAATCGCATTTCCATTGAGAGTGATTCGTTTAAAGTAAATCCCATTGGTGATACTTGTTCTTATTTTGTATGTGAAGGATGTCAGTCAGTAATAACTGGCAGAGAAATTACCTTGTAGAAAAAGTACTGTACAAGTTCAGCGATGCGTATGTAGTAGTAGTGTCCATGGACCAGCAGCATCTTCTTGAGATGTTTGAACTTTGGGATGGCGTAGTCACTGTTTCTCGCTGCCTGACGGCCCTCTTTACCCATAATCCCTAGGGAGAGAATTAGAATGAGAGCGAGAGAGAGAGAGAGAGAGAGAGGAGAGAGAGAGAGAGAGAGAGAGAGAGGTTTACAGTAAGTAACCAAGGTGTTTATAAAATTGATAGCTTAAATCAAGCAATTTGATTGGCTTCTAGCCATGGCATAATAACCATATACAATGGAGATGGCGTCTAATCCACTATCACAAGTCAGTATCACTCCACTAGCACCTTGCATAGCAGCCAGTTTGCCGCCAACAGGACCTAATTCTTTGCAAGAGTAATACTATATGAATGCTTTATCAACAGACTAACAAGAACAATCTTTCATATTGGGATACTTGAAAATAGTTTACTCCAGGTCACAACTTAAATAGCTGATGGCAGAACAAGGTGTTGGCTGCAACAAGATTATTTTGAATCACATCCAGTAAGATGACTTTGGATGGGCTGGCGTGCGGTCAGTCTGCAGAGGTGCATGTTAGTGCCTATGCATGATTAATATTAGAGGGCCAACCGATGCCAACATGGGCCTCCAGGATCATGCTGACGTCATTGGCGCCGTCTCCGATGGCCAATGTTATCGGGTGCTCTTTGGATGCTTTGATAAGCTTCACAATCTAGGAAGGAGAGCAAAAAGGCAGCATGCAAATCAAATTGAAGGGAAACAGAGAAACTGAGACGGATGGAATGGAGAGAAAATCTCCTTGACACAAGGAAAAGTGAGAGCTTCAAGAGAGATTCATTTACATTTACGGAGGGCATAACTGTGCTTTTGGCATTAGGCCAGTAGATTGGAAGAATACACAACAACAACAACAATGACAATAACAATAATGATAATAATAATAATAATGATAATAATAATAATAATCTCCTTCATAGGAAGAGTGCATGTTAAGGAGCATTTAGATTCAGATTTAGCCACCAGCCTAATTTTCATCTGTTGTCCGAACCAATTAAAGGTTCAGTGTCTTGCTCAAGGACACTTTGACATGCTTTCTGAAGGAACTGGGGATCAAACCACCAATCTACCGATTACTAGACGACCGCCCTACTTCCTGATCTATGTCGCTTTCTACATGTTGCTTTGTTAGAACTTACACTGGCGGATTTATGACAATCACAAGGTTTGATAAGTTTGATCTAAACATTATTTTAGTTATGGTTGACTGCCTTGCTCAAATGCATATCCATATCAATTGTTATGAGCAGAAAATGGACCATGCTACAATCCAGAGAACTTAAACAAGATTACTGATATCTACTTTAATGCGATGTTTTACTTAAAGCATCACTTTTCTTCTGTGCCTCATCCAATTAGTCACAGTTAGCAACATTTGGTTCCTGTGTTCCCCAGAAATTCACCACAGATGCTCACTCACCTGTGCTTTCTGGAGCGGAGCCATACGGCAGCAGAGCACAGCGCTGCAGTTTCGGCAGATCTCCAGGAAAATCTCTTTGTAGTTCCCTGAGTTTGAATCCTCCTGACCAGGCTTCAGTACCGCAGACAGGGTGGCCCCATCGATGATCAGACCATAGTCCGTCCCATCACCCGACAGCCTGGAGACACACATACAAAGAACAATCAAACTACTCTGATCAGAAGCTCATGTAAGTCTCTGTCAGCCAATGAGAGCCTATTTATGTTTTAACTAGGTTAATTGAAGCTTTCCCTTTTTTATTTTGATTGATTCCAATTGATGGTACCTGGAGTTAAAATGATAAGACCACGTTTGGCACCTCAAGTCTTAAAGAGAAACTAGATGGATTTTAAGCATTATCTCTACATATGTCGTAGGTATGACACTACATTGGTAGCCTTAATACTGAGCCGTCTTCTGTATGTTTCAGAAAAGCTGCTGAAGTTATATCCAATCTGTTCAGCTGGATCAGAGGTTCATTTTAGAAACGTTTCGTCACTCACCAGGTGACTTCTTCAGTCTTCAGTCTTCAGACTGAACAAACAGTCAAATGACTAGTGATGAAGTATTGTCCCTACATAAGCAAAGAAACAGGGATTTCCATTCCCTGTAATGTTTTTAAAAAATATCTTTAAATGTATCTTAAAGTGATGAAAGATTTGGTTTTGTTGGTATTCGTCTATCCTCATCTATCACTGATGTGCACGGACCCCACCAAGTGCACACAAACAGATGCTTAGCTCACCCAGAGATGTTGTCCCTTGTCATTCCTCCATGTTGCCTCAGTACGGTCCGACTCAAGTCAAACAGGACATCATGCAGGCTCTGCTCCTCGGTGCGCTTGGTGGTCAGCTCAAGGATCACAGTGCTGCGCCGGAACAGCTTGCTGGCATAGCACGTTGCGGCTGCCGTCTCCATCTTGTCGCCGGTTAGGACCCACACCTTCATGCCGGCCTTGTGGAGGGACTCGATGGTGTCTGCAGCCTTCTCCTGAAGCCTGGGGTCAGAAAGAGATAGTCAGGTGAGACCACTAGATAGCCAGCAAACTGACAGTTGAGAGGACTGTCATAGCAGTTGCACATTAGAAAGCGTGGATCAGGACAGATGTCATGCACGATATGAGAACGAGAATCATGATTTTCAGCCTCACTATTAAGTAAGCACCAACCAGCGGAAACCTGCATCTAGAACCAGTCCACATCAATGTATTTGTATAAGAGGCGCGTCATACTTGAGTTTTTCTCCCTGACATCCCTGATCTGGACCGTGTTGGACTAATTTTTGGCAACAAAACACATCTTGCTGTTTCTGGGCAACCACAACGTCAGCTGCCAATCACATCTGGCAATAGCTGAAGACTACTCTGCCATCTGACTCATTATTGCCTACAATTGTTCAGCAATGTTTTATCATCAACAATCTCTTATTGCCTATAGTAGTTGTCACCCAAGGGACTTATTATTTCTGGCGCAGAGCACTAGCACTAGCTCCTTCTCCGTTTTGTTGTTGTTTGCAGTTCATTTGAGAATGTCGGCCCCTTTGTTCCTCAGATTGGACTGCACAGCCCAATGTTACGTCTTTGGCTTATTAGCCATGTTTCGCACGAGTGCTCACCTGTCCTCCACCGCTGTCGCTCCTAGCAATATGAGGTCCTTCTCTATCTGGTCGTAGGCCTCTGCTAGCCGCTTGTCTCTCTCCTGCAGGGCGAGCTTGGCGCTGCTCAGCAGGTGGCATACCTCCTGGTACTGTTCGGGGTTCAGCCGGCGATAAGCCACACACAGTGTTCTTAGACCCTCCTGGAAGGGATCAGAGATGCAAGCTTTTTCATTGTATGCTAATATCAATTGAGACAGGATTCCGAGAAGTGGAGAGAGGGATTATGTGGAAAAGTAAGGAATGGGATTAGAAAGAGAGAAAGAAGGGAGAGATAAGAGTAAGCCAGAGATTTTACAGAGCTGAAGATGTGTCTATAAGAAGAATCTCCAAAAAGGATGTCGATATATATACGTGTACGTGTGTGTGTGTGTGTGTGTGTGTGTGTGTGTGTGTATTTGTGTCCGTGTGTTTTTACATATTTGTGCATATATTGTGTGTGTACATGTATAGGTGTGTGCCAATGTACATATATGAGTATGTATGCGTAGGTCCTACAGTGCTGGAGGTGTTTAACAC
>OMLC01010975.1:2938-13217 GCA_900302585.1 Regalecus glesne | reverse complement strand
GGGGGGGTCAGTTGGTGTTGGAGGGGGCTTGGGACACCAACTGCGACCAGCCGGCTCCACGGAAAGCATGTGCCGGAGACACGCTTCCACAGATCGGCTTCAACGCCACGTCCAGCCGGAGCCGGTGCATGCATCACACTGAATGGTTGCCGATGTCTTTTTCTGAACGCATCGCTAAATCTGCATGTACAGGGCCGATTGAAATTTTACGCCACAAGCAGAGAAACCCTGTATGTCTACAACCGATCTGCCACGCCCATTCAATGAAATAGAGAGGGAGAAGGGAGGGGGGGGATCATCACTGACAATACATTTGCATTTTCCTTCTCTAAAAGTCTGCGCATTTCCTTGACGATTACCTCTGAATATCCGTTTTGTACGCCCCGCTCCGTTTCTGAGATCTTTGATTCCAGGGCAAGCAGAGTCGACTCGTCCAGGGAGAAGCCACCATCGGGCAGGGTCGACTTCAGCAGCGGGTAGAAAGGTTCCTCCTGCCCGCCACCGCACATCGTCAGCGTCGCGGCCATTTACCTTCCCCTGCAGCTCCCCGATCACTGATCAGAAAGGGTGTTTTTGTTGTTGTTGTTGTTTTTGTTCCAAAAGACAGAAGAAAATCTCAAATGTAAAGGGGGGGCGGGAGGAAGAAAACAAAGTGAGTCGAGCCTGCTGGGGTTGTTGGTGAAGCTGTAAACGAGCGTGTCCGTATGTCTTGCTACATCTCTCTCCACTTGTTTGACTGGGCCAGACAGCCTCGTTCATTTATAACAGGGCGGGGCGGCTCACTGTAAATACAGCAGATGCACCGCCCACCGTCCCTTCACGGGCTTTGATCATTCATTCACCAGCCACCGCCCTGCGCTCAATCTAAATACATTAACAGCATTGTCACGAAGCGCGTCCGCTGAGCCAGTGTGCAGAAACGCATGAAATCCAACGCCGCCTTCCAGCATGTGATACACGCATCTGAAATAATCTTGGGAGCAATGTTTGCCCAGCTCGGCTGCCTGCTTCCATTATCTCTTGATCCGTGGACAGCAATCTAGGGCTGTTTTTCATTTCATGAGGCACCTTTGCACATGGAGTAGTCCCCCCCACACACACCCTTTCATTGAATGATGTTGTATTTTTATGTTGTCAGAGTATCCTTGGAGGGAAAAATGGGGAGGAAAAAAATCTGGATGTCTTGAAATAACTGCAATAAATACCTAAGGGGGGCTTAAGTGGTGGCTATCTATGCACCTGCATTGTTCAATCTTTTCATTTGTCAGCAGATTCTAGATATCCTCACATGGAAAAGATGGTAATCTGTTGAGGAGTGTGATGCCTTTGACTAGAGGGGGTGAAAGAGAAAGAAGGGGAGTGACACAGCAGCTAACCAACTGTGCAGCACTCACACCCTAAGGCTAACTTTAATTTGACACCAATAAGAACATGGGTCTGAAATGATGATGGTATGCTTAGTATGTCTATATTTATCACTAAAGGAGTCTCATCTCACACAAATCGAAGGCTTACGGCCACTCAAATGGGATGCCCGGCCATACCATTCATTTATAGCTTGTATTGGCAGTCACTTGGAATGGGATGAGGAAATAATCATAGACAGACATAATAAAACAGATGACTGCCAGGGCACAGGAATTTTTGGGCAGTTGGTTAGGAATGCATACACGGTAGAAGGTAATTCAACTGGCTTTGGATGATTGCTAAAGGGATTTGATTCTTTGTGAATCAAGCCCCAAGAATGTAACAAAAAATGGGTAAAATTCCATCTTACACACTTCACGTTCTATGTTGATGGTTGATATTAATTTTGATTTATTTGAAAACACTAAAATTTAGATAAAAATACATTTAAAAATCATCATATATCATCACGTATAAGCTATCCATAAAAAAAATCTATACAGAATAGTCTATAGTAACAGATGTGACAGGTCATTTTGACTGGAGCTTTGATTTTGGGTGCCAGTCAGGAACTTTTTTATTGGTCTGTAATGAAAAAAAGACACAAACAGGAAGAAAACAGTGAGCTGCATTTGTATTCATCATAGGAGTCCCACATTTACCTTTCCTGCAAAATATTCTGAGAGATTTCTCAAAAATATCAACTTGCGCAGTCAAAAACCAACATATTGAGTAAACGTATGCTGTACTTATGCAAGCGAGAGGATTCCTAAGGATTAATTCTTAAGGTACAGTCAATTTTACTTATGGTTGGGGACTGTTATGAACCCTCTAGGATGCCATCACAAATACAGGGATGCCATTCACAATGCTGCAATAGGTTGAAATATTTTGCAGTATCTGTGTAGTATCTTTGACTGCTGATCCTATATGCGCCCAGTATTGCTTTTTATACTTGATCAATTGATTTCTACTCTTACCTTTATCTATTTCATGCCTAACTCTGTTATACCTATTGCTATTTATTTGCCTTACATTCATTGCTTTATAGGTATGTATATGTATATGCACCTTTTATTATATATCTTTACTTTATCTTTATCTCGTTTCTGTGATGGGGTCTCCCAACCAAAGAATTTCACACGATTGTACTTGTACAACCAGAGTGACAATAAATATCTTGAATCTTGCTTAAGTACTGTGTGATTTGTTATTCATTCCAGTCCATTCAATTCCATGGAAAAAGACAAAAAAATCAAAAGCCTTTGGGTGACCAATGCTGGAATCAGATATACATTCAGGAAAAAGCTATTCATGAATTCCAAGACTGACCTTAATGTTAAGTGCTACATAAGACCACTCTTATTGTTCAGGGAGCTTACTGAATCATTACAAGGTTCAAGCTTAATGGACCAAATTGAATAAAGATACCTGATATGACAGTATCCATATCAGACCACAACTGTGGGGATCAACTTCCCAGTAAAATGTCCGTTTTACGTGTCATGGTTAGTCCCCCACATTGTGAGGGGGGACACAGACCTAGATGGAGGTGTAGGGGAGTTCAGGCTGGAAGACCTTCCTAACTAACATCCTGTAGTAGGTTTGAACCTACAACACCTGACTAGTCATTTCCTGATGCACATGCTATTCCATTATAGTTTTCTTTTCCAGTGACACTTACAAATATGGTGGGCTTGGGTCTGTTCTCCGGCTCATCTTCAGCTGTGGTCCGACTGAGGCGTTTAGGCCAGTGTGAACCTGCAAACTTAGTCTCTTTAGCACCCCTTTTTGGTTCCAACAGGCTCAGAGCATCCCTCTGTCCAGACTGCATGCTAATCAGGACCTGCTTCATCACTGCCAGCTCCTGGACACAGAGACAATATCACAGAATCATGGATGTGACCGGGAGCAGGACAAAGCATTTTTAAAAAGTATCAGTAAAATGTGGAAAAGCAGGAAAATAGAAAACACTGTCTGAAATAAATATGCTAATGACATTTAAAATCTAAATAACATCTAGACCCCCTCAGGGGAATTTGCATTATTCATAATTCTGTACAATGATAATGATCGATAGCCCAACCCTGATCTCACCTGACAACCCAAACAAACTGGGACTAAGTCTGACATTATGTCTGACAAGACCACAAACCAGAATTACAAAGGGTTACAAAGTACAAAACACTAATATAACCGTTACATAATAGCATTTTTAATAAAGAAAAGGAGGTTTTTGTATTTAATGTTAATGTCGTAAATCTTTTAACGAACAGTAAATATCTTTAAAGAATTTTATTTTTAAAATGTGCTGGTTTCCCTAGTAAGACCTGTCCCAAACCTTTAAGCTAGATGGCCTCACAGCTCAAGTCCAATAACAGAATAACTCGCAAGTAGCCCAACAACCTCAAGAGTCTGCTAGGGTGGCAGCAGGGCAGAGGGAGGACCCAGGGCCACTGTTCTATTTATCACCCCTGAGGACATGAGCCATGGCATGTCACACACACATACAAGACATACACAAACGCGCACACATGCATGCGCATGCACACACACACACACACACACACACACACACACACACACACACAAGACACACACACACACTATTCGCGGAATTCCAAACAGCCAGGCTGAGGAACAGCTGTGTACGACAGGGCGCATACTTCATACAGCAAACGACTGGCTTGAGGTACATTCATCTACACGCATGCATGAATGTGCACGCGCACGCACGCACGCACACACTCTTGAAGGACCATTTCTTAGCAAGGGACACATTTCAACACTGTGACAACCTGCCTCATGTGCAGATCAAATGTCCTTTTAATTTGGGAATAAAAAGGTTTCGCATTTTTGCGGCAGCTAGCTATCAAGCTAACTCCTAAAGAGGAAGCGCACCAGGCTGACTTTAAGGATTTCTATCAGAGTACAATGCAGCACTACCGACGGTAACACTGCGTAAGGCCAAGCTAATGGGACAGGGACATTTTCGAGACCGATCGACGTATTAGCACATTCTTATAAAGACACTTAAGGTACAGGCGAGAAAGCAGCAGACATTACTTAGGGTTTCTTCTACTTTCACAACACCTGCAGCACAAACAGGTGACATTAAAGGTCAGTGGGCTGTTTGCTCAGTAGGACCCAGCTGTTAGAATTTTGCCTACCCCCCCAATACACACACACACACACACACACACTCACACACGTCAACACAGGCATTATCATGGATACCTCTCTGTGGTTGAGGAGTCTCTCCAGATCAGCAGCCATGTTGTTCTTCGTTTGCTGCAGAGCGGTGCGCTCTTTCCTGAGGGAACTAGATGCGGCCAGAGGCATAGAAGTCAATCAAACAGACAAGAGAATTATTATAATTCCTACTTGAGATAATCTATTTAATGTTCCTGGTCCAGCCCTATGGATTGGAGTTACTTGAAAGTGTGCTATAAACAAGTTAGTTTAGTTATATACTGCTACTCGCAGCAGTGTTTTCCAACACGGCCCAGAAAAAGTATTTAAATTTATAATGGTTAAATCCTTTTTGGTAATCAGGATTATTATGTTGGTTTTACATTAGAGTAAATGTGGCAGGGGGTGGAACAGGGATTGTGCGGGAAGGCAGGTGGCCCGCTGCAATTTCATCTGAATTAATTTGTGGGATTGCGTTCACAATTATGAGGGGAGGAAAAAAAAACAATTGATAAGGTTGAAAAAATAGATCTAAAATGCTATTAATCATCTGACCCCTGACCAGCAAACAAACAGTGATTTTAAACAGGAGCCTTAATGCACTCAGGGGGTATAAATTGAAATCATAAATCCATCAATGACCTGGCGAACCCAGGACAAGAGTCATGAATTTCTAAACTGAGCAGGGTAATAAAATGGGTTTTCCTGTGCTTCATAATCTTGTAGCTTGTGAGAAAACACCAGGCTCTCAACAGAATGTTCTGAGCAGCTCTTCTAACACTGGGAAAGCCCATTGAGCAAGATCCTGCAATAGCATCACTTTATAAAGTAAGTCAGTCTGAAAATTATGAAAAAACGCGTTTGTGGCCCTAATCCAGCCACTTTGCACAGGGGAGTTGTGATTTGTATAATTTAGTCCCTATAATGTCCAGGCTGCGACCAGGAAGTTGGTCGCTAGAAGATAGTATACCTATCATTTCATCTAATATTGCATTTGACTTCAAGATGGTTTTAATTCAAAGCTTAATTCTTTTGTTAAAAAACAAAATGTACATCCATTATAGATTTTCCCTCTGCGATTATTTTTTATTTGCCATTAAGGGTTATTCTGGTTTTCACCAAGTTTGGATTTATGTTATGGGTGTGTCAGCACAACCACTCTGGTAAGATGTCATTGAAATGCTATAATCACCGTACAACTATATGGAAAAATTAATGTGTCCTTTACATGTAAATGTTGCGGGAGACTTAAGTTTTGAATTTATATTTTTCCTCTGCCTTGATAGCCCCAGGTGAGCACTTAACAGTCTTTGGTGCAAGAAAAAACTTGCAAGGTTACAGAGCTTGCATATTTCTCAATATGAGAAGGGGGGCATATACAATGTAGGTCAGTGTGGTAAGGGTGCACTTTTATGAAATGTACTCGTGGTACATCGATATCTATACACATTTGAACACAAAAGCTCACACACTAGTTTCCTCCATTTTGATGTGTCACAATTAGGCCCCACACTTTGGGGTGGACACAGACCTAGGTAAAGGATGGGGGATTAAAGCCGGGTGCCCTTCCTGATGCCCCGCGGTGGGATAATATGCGAGATGCCAGGCTCGTCATTTCCTGATGTGCGCACTCTACCACTGAGCTAGCGAGGCTTGTTTACGTACAAGTAAAAAAATGGTAAAACATTAAACAGGAACAGTAACAGGTAGAGACATGGCAACGACCCAGTTTACTAAACAGTGAAATAGCAAAAGTTGGCTCTGTCAGAATTACAGTCAGAGAGGGAAGGCCCCGTGGTTCCCACATACATTTCCGTATGCTTGGATAAGGTGTTTCCCGACTCCATGGGCGTGTGTAATTTGTGTGTGTACCTAACATCTTCCTCCAATGAAGCAACGCACGCCTTCAAGGTGCTTATCTGTGCATCTCTCTGCCGCACTGTTTCAATCAGGTAGCTGTAGGGTTGTTGAGTCTGCTGTAGTAGCCGGTTGGCTGCAGTCAACTAGGGGATGACACCAAGCATGGAAAATGACAAGTCAGACACAAATAGACACAATTGTTGTGAAGACAGTAACTCTTGTGTTAAATCAGGACTTGTTCATTTTGAAATGACTTGCTTTTATTCAGATAATAGTAGTGATGGGGGGGAAAAATCAAGACTACAACACCTGCCTACAAAAAGAGTGCTTCAGTTTCTGCTTGTGTTGCTTTGTATCGTGTACATGTCCACTTGTATTTAATTTGAATGGGAATCTTTTCACCTGCTATAAGAACTAAAATAAATCCAGTGACTGTAGCACACTTTACCACCATGCCTTCCCTGTGGTTCAGCTCATTTGAATATAGCAAATGGGGAGGGGAGGGGGGGACAAAAAAGTGTTACATGTAAATTGTTCCCCTTAATCTCCCAGCCTGCAATCCTTTTAGCAGTTCCAAAGATGAGGTAAAATATAAAAAAAACAATCCATTTAATTTTTTTACCCCCATTTTGACCTCAACGAAAATTTTCTGGGTATTAAAAATGGCTCACCCGGGACAGCTCAAGCTCATTCCACCCTTTATAAAGATACTGGCTCAACCACCTCTCTCAAGGACAGGTGCATGTTGCAAAACAAGATGGAGAGTCTTAAAACAGATGGGCCTGTTCAGCATAGCTACAGACACAGTTGCATATATGTTAACTACACCATACAGGGATGGTAGCAGCAAGATAAGTAGGCCAACATTATGTAAGCTGAGGCATGTACACTAGGCATGCTAACATAGCTCAATCTAAACAAAGTAAACTAGTAACAAAGTGTAGAGGGGGAAAAAGTGTGTGTGTGTGCATGTGTGCGTGCGCAATCCCTGCTGCTGTACATTTAGGAACTATGGCTCCCCAGGTGGCCAGTATGGACATAAGCAACCACCACATTTACATCCCTGGAAGCAGACTTCGCAACCTGCTGTTCCCTCATTACCCAGTGAGTCACCTCCTGCTCTGCCTTCCATGTGACACTGACAACATTTTAAAGAACTTTTCACATTGGCATTAGTGTGTTTGTGTTAGGCTATGAATACTATATTGTCTGTTTGCTCTGTGACAGTATGTGTTCAGCATTGTGTGTGTGTGTGTAGGGGGTGGTTATGTACTGCCTGTTTGTATTAGCATTTCTTATTTGCCTGGGAAAGGACACGTTCTATCTGAGCATAATAGTAAACTGGTTCAGCGTGATTATATAATATAATATTTTTCCCCTTTCAGTCCCACAAAGGGAAATATGGAATTCTCTGCATTTGACTCATCCCATTATATAGGAGCAGTGAGCAGCAGCCACTCGGTGCCTGCGAACTGTTAAGGGTTTGGTGTCTTGCTCAAGGCCACCTCAACATGCTTTCTGTAGGACCAGGGATCGAACCTGTGACCTTCCCATCACCAGATCATTATACCCACTGAGCTATGCAGCCCCATGCCGACGATTCTATTCGATCAATACTGGTGATATCCGATGGAGTCAAGCCACGGGCGCCTCACTGAAAGCAGATACTAGACTTTGGGAATATTTACTTGAACTTTCATTTTAAAATGCACTTTAATTTACAACCCTTGAGATTTACATGCCAACAGACTGTTTTGATAGTTGCTTTTTCCATCACTGGCATATATAAGACAACAGTAAATCCACAACTATCCAAATAATCACTGCTTTTGAAGTTACTGATTTTAAAGTTGACTGAGGCGTAAGACTTTGGAAGGAAAAACTGTACATCACAGAGGGTTTCACATTTACAGAGTAGCAGCCAACTGCAGAAGAAAAGCCCAAGTACTTGGGAGTTTGAAAAAGCAAAGTTGTTGCAGCCGGAAAGTACAGAGAGCCAACATCGTAAAATAACTTTAATAAAACATGATACCAAATCAAAAGCTTAAACCCAGGCCAAAGTGTGTTTTTGTTTTCTGTTTGTTTTTAATAACCACTAATCTATAAAATTTTAGATTTCTTCCTCTGGATTCAGCTCAGTTGTTTTCCACTAGATCATAAAATAGCTCTTTCTCTGTGGCTGGAGCCCATTGCTCATTTTATCAAAGTTCATGTTCAGACACCTACCTCAAACACTCATTTATCGCAAAATCTGGCTGAAAGGCAGTCAGTCTTGAGATAGTTACCATTGCTATAGGGATTTTCTCTTATACAGTAATGCAATGCATAGGCAGCATGGTAATGCCGTGGTTAGCACTGTTAACTCACAGCAAGAAGGTCCTGGGTTCGAATCCCGACCCAGGTCCTTTCTGTATGGAGTCTGCATGTTCTTCCCATGTCTGTGTGGGTTTCCTCTGGATGCTCTGGTTTCCTCCCACCATCAAAAAGACATGCATGTTAGGGTTAATACTCTACCCTGTCCCCCTGACCAAGGACATAAGAAAAAAATGGAGTTGGTCCCCAGGTGCTGCAACTGCTCCCTGCTCCTTCATATAGGCTGGGTTAAAAGCAAAGAAAAATGTTGTTGTATGCATGTGGAATGACAAATAAAGGAGGTTTCTTATGTTAAGTAATCTAAAGTACTTTGTGTTCTCAGACAAGGAAAACACTGTAGCAATAGTTAGTTATTCATTCATTAAAAGTAGTGCTTATAAAGAAGTCTGACTACAGGAGGAAATAACATGAGTCATAACTCTCTAACGATGCTATTAAAGTTCACAAACTTTCTTCACTTTCATCCATTCACAGTTGAGTATCCCCACAATCTGTTTTGATGATATGTAAGAGTCTATATGTACCTATCCAGCCTGTCTTCCAATACACTACATGCTACAGAATCTGGGAAAAACACACAAAAAGTCACAGCCCAACTCATAAAACCAGTTTTACAGCAATTTACTGTATGTTGATGGTTTTGGCAGGTGTGTAAACTGGGTGGGAGTAGAAGGTCAATTGCTAGTTAGTCAGAGCATCTGCGTGGGTGGTTGAGTGGTTAACACCCAAGACTGTTTCAGTGAAACGAAAACATCATTTTTCACCATATCCCTTTATGTTCTCTGAATCATCTGTCAATCAATCAAAGCTGGTAGATGAATGGCTGGCTTATTAAGTCACAAACCTGCCCACAATTACTATTCTGGTTGCTCAATCTCTTCGCCTATTGGTTGAAACCCCCCAAGGGAAGTGAGATATCAAGCACACTGCCTAATGTTGTCGTCATTCCCATGAAGCCATACCCCAATGGGTGGTTTTCACATCGGAGCACGAGTATAAAACATGTGACTGTAGACATACACAGTCACGCACAGAACAAAATATCCACACCCAAATTAAGCCTCAGTATACTATACACTCGCACCCGCCGAGACAAACATAACAAAAAACTTCTGTCTTTTGCTTGTGTGGACTGTGGCTGTCATGGATTTCGAGGCCATTTTCTTCTCCATCAACGGGTTTGACAAGCTCTAAGACTCCTCACTATCATTACCCTGAGGCGTGTCCAACACTGTCAGCTTTCTTCCATCTCCGAAAAAAGAAACCCCTTAACTGTTTTCACAAAAAGAGGTGAATCAGTTCAACTGGATCAGAAGTTTATTAAGAAACGTTTCGTCACTCATCTTAACTGTTTTCTTGTCACCTTGTCCACCAGTAAAGCCACATCAAATGTTCCGAAAGATAACATGAAAAATAGTTTCTTTAAAAAGGTGATGTATATATATAT